>JBANCW010000203.1:0-19239 GCA_037040085.1 Colocasiomyia kotana | reverse complement strand
TTCAATGCTTTCAAAAAAATTGATATTTTTCATTCGATGCATCGAAAACATCGATGTTCTCACTCGATGCATCGTAATACATTGATGTAGCATCTCGATGTATCGAATGGCGAAAAACATCTATGTATTTTTCAAATGGACATCCATACCAAAGAGTATGAAATGACTAGAGGTGCAAAGCAGAGAGGATTTTTTTTCGTTAACAGCTGTAAAGCATTTAATAGTGTTCGCTGGGAATAAAAGCCAAATAACAGCCACAACAAACATACAGAGGCTTATGGAAGGTTGCGTTTGACCGCGGTCAATATAATCGTATAAAAGCGACTTAACAGAATCATACGAAGAGTATGCTTTTCCTCTGCACCTCTAGTCATTTCATACTCTTTGCTATGACCACACATTTTCAATCACGCTGCTTGAATCAGTGGGAACGACAAATACTTTATGGATAATAAAGAGTTTTTCATGTTTTTCACTATTAACCACTGACTTCCCATGACAGACTGCTTTTACGGATTACTTATTTCATGACTGACTGCTGCCTGCTGTGTGCCTGTTTACTGTTAACGATCGACTACTGATTGCCTCGAAACTCCGTTAACCGTTAACCTGCTACTCTTGTATATACACATCATACCGACTATGTGTGTACAAAAAATGTACAAGACACGTGTACTAAAACAATATGTGTAAGAATAAAAATTTGTTGGATACATGGCAAAAATTGTTGTCAATAGTAAATGTAAGCAAAATGGAGTATTGTTGTTTCCTGTATAATAACATAGTTTCCTATTTCGTCCAATCAAAGCAACAAAAAAATATAAGTGCAAGAAGAAAAGTCCTAATATTATATATAATAATATTATAAGTCTTGACAAGATCCCAATTAACTATGCCCACTACGACCATGCAAAGGCCACTTAATTGATTCAGCCATTATACTGAAGAGTATGAGAGACCAGTTGTAACTCTTTGGTTTAACGACTTACTTTTCTCTATTGCTAAAGTACAAACCAAAGAGGATGCATTGTACAGAAGTGCAAAAAAGAGGGGATTCGCTCTTATAATCATCAATCGGATCTTTGAAATCATTCCTTTCAATCTACGATCCATTCATTATTAAATGTATAAAAGAACGTTTAAATATTCGTAAATAGTTTTGAAAGGATTTGTGCTACCTCAATGACTACATACAAATTGTTAATTTCGAAAAAATTAATAGAAATATTGGAAAATTAAAAGATATCATTTTTTTCTTGGATTGGATGTTAAAATCAGCAACAATTTAAACATTTTAGCTTCCTGAGTTTGAATAGAATCGAGCGAAAACTGTTAAAAAGAGAGGCGTGCTAACCTGATGACGCGCAGTGTATATAGAAACTGTAGTGCAATAGAGGTTATGCAATGTGACTGCTTACGTTACTATTAATGATTATCTTATAATAACAAAATTAGTATTAGTATTAGTATACCAAAAGATGTATAATTCTTTATTAAATTTTATAATTCGCAATACTGTAAATAATAATTGTATACGTACAAAATGTACGAATTTCTTGAAACGATGATTATGTATAGTGTAATTGGTATAGATGGTTGGCAACTCGTGTTTAAAAAGTCCAATATTGAGCTAAAATTCTATGTTTTATAATGTAGTGTATAATGCGAGTTATACGCTTAATTTATATACTGGGTATAGGGAGAGCTATTTCAAATTTGTTTACATCGTTGATTGTATGACAATATACTTAGTCTAAATATTAAATTTTGTGTTTCTGCAGTAAAAGTTGTAAGAATTATATATATAATTATTATATATATAATTCTTATAAATAAAATAAAATAAATCAAATATAAAATTTCGGGAGCGGTGATTATGGTTGTGGCAATTTTGAATGGACCATTTTTGGAAGTCATTATACATTTCATATACATAAGCATTCTATGTTTGATTACTGTAATCCAAAAGGAATTTGAATTGGGACCGTTTGAAAATATGGGCGTGCCAATTGAGAAGCGGGGGATGTAGATATCCACGGTCTTTGAGAGATCTGACGCGTTCATACGGACGGATAGACGAATATCGCTCAATCGACTCTATGGTCTATTCATACTAATCAAGAATACAAATATTTGTGGGTCTCCCACGCACCCTTTTGACAGTTACATACATTCGCACAAAATTAATAGACGATAGACCAGTGGGTGCGGGGTCTGATAAATAAATCGAATCAGTGTCAATAGTATTGAGTCATTATCTAGAGTCATCAAACTTATCACACATGATTGTTTTACCACTAAACAACTTAAGTTTATTTAAATCCAACGGCTCGGAATTGCCACGCCATCCCGTCCATGCAAATCAGAAAGGAGCGTGTCACTATGACTATCGGCACCAAGGGTGAAGTTGATTTAGCCAAATACGTAAATCCGTCCGTATGAACGTATAGATCTCTGAAAAAATCTAGATACGAGTTTGTCTCAAACATTGGATATCTGCCACATTGATATTTATTTAAGCTCTTATATTTCATTGTTTGAGTTGCATCAACATAAAAGTTACATTACGTAAAAAATTAGCTTACGTGTAAATACCGTCAATGCCGACGTAAAACACATGGCTAGAATAAAAATGCTTCTTGCGGATAATCTTTAGCAATTGGCTTTTTATGAAACACAATATTTGGCTCAGAAATCAGGTATTTTGACTCTATACAGTGATCTTAGTATTCATATTAAAGCTAGCTTTTTATTATAATCATAATTTTGCACTGAATTTTTTGAATGGAAAAAATGCTTTGAATGCCAGAAGACAAAATTCGGTAGACTCTATTTACCACTCCAGGCAAGTGCCTTGCACATATATCATCATATATTTCATTGGACTTCTACCAATCTGTCTAACAAGCACAGGCAGACAAAATAGCCAGTCATTATCCATATAGCGTACATGATCGCAGAGAGAGAGTAACAAAAGCACTACTAAAGGTATGATAGCCTAGTTCGACATGTCACACGTTGTAACTACTTGTCAAGGTTCTAAACTATTTGAAGAGCTTACAATAATGACGGTTTTTAAGCTTTTACACATCAACACTTCACCAGCCGAGATGCAGGCAGTACAACAAAGTAAAATATTTTCCTGCCCTTACTGCACCCATACTATAGATTCTTTCGGTTTGCGTCCAACTCTATTTGTAACTACTTTATTTTCTGTAAGTATGTTTCTGAGAATAATATTAACATATGGTGTGAAAATCGTATATCTCAAATACTTAGTGGGAATGGGTCTATAAAAGTATATGATATGTGGTTACAAATATAAATAAAGAGCCGTTTCTTATGATACAAAGCGTACAAATAGAACTAACGACGTGTAGAGAAAAGGAAGTTAATAAGAAAGAGAGAGTGAAAGACAGAGAACGAGTATTTGAGTTTTCGGCATTTGTTCGTCAACATTTCAAACAGTGACGACTACCGCACATTCGTTGAATTACGTTTCATGACAAAGCACGCTTCAGTCGAACTTAAAGTGTCAAAAACAGTGATATTCATATTATTTTTTGCCAACGTACGTATATTCCCAAACAGTAAACCAAACGGCCGTGAACAATCAATCAATTAATCAATATCTCGTAGAGAAGAAGTACTAGTAACTGATTATAGTTTACGAGGTGATCGATGCGCATATGTATGCAAAATACTTACATAATTATGTGCATTGTGGTTTAAGTACATACGTATGTACGAGTATCTGTACTATGTATGCACATATGAGCAGTGCTGCTAAAACTTGTCTTTAATATATAAACGCAATTAAAATGAAACTAGAAAGATATTGCGAATGCGTGAAAGGAGATATCAACGGGTTAAATAAACTCGTGTAATATCTCAAGAATTTATATACCGAATCCTTTTATTTTGAAGCGTCAAAATTTAGCACGTAGGCTTCAGATGTAACGCAAAAGTGAACCTCCCATACACCTTTATTTTAAAGTTTTTGACTTTTAAAAATTTGACCTCCAACTTCCAAAACTTACTCAATACGTTTTCCTTAATACCACCCATGCCTTTTATCCTAGAAGTCCTAATTTCAATATTTGGACTGCATGTGGGTCAATCCAACTATGATTATAAAAGATTTAAATTGCTGCCAACCGCACCCACAATTTTTATCGGACACATTCGGATCAAAGCATGTTAGTATATATTGTCAAATTGTATTTTTCTTGCAAATTTGAGTCAATTTAAGACAATTATATACAATATAGAATTATTTCCTACAAAATTTAGTCTTTTTTTTTAATTAAATTGTGTCCGTGCTCACCCGACTTTGGCATTCTTACATATTGTCATTTTTTTGCCCGATTTTTTTAAAAAGTGTATTCGAATTTCGCCGCCTCTTTCTGACTCATTGAGTTGAGTTTTCGAAAGGAGTCTAAAATTATCTGCTATTTTATTGCTTTTAGTGCTGTTTACGTTTCGCCTTTTTCCCACACACTGCATGAATAACATCAATGAACGATAGCCGATCAGAGGATGCTTCAAGCCATGGTAACAGCGATGAAATTCGTCCTCTTCAAATTACCACCATAAACGGATTCTTCAATAGGAAACGAGGACGGCCTCCAAAGAACCGTTTCGTTGAAGTCTACAAAAACGTGAGTACCGCGATTGCTATGCTATGAATAGGAATTACCATTTCTTCCTTAAAGTGGTGAGGGTGGCGTATACATCGGTTTTCTTATGTAATTTTAATTTCGTGGAACAATTGTGTTCCACCTGCGTATACCTCTGATGTATGTAAGTATTTCATTTTACAAAAGTATGCACACAGAAGCCAAAGATCTTCTACGCATATAGTACATATGTTCATTAAATGGTTCATTAAAAGATTCACAAAATTTGTGGCATCGTACTTGCAATTCGACCTGAAATCTAAACCTACTGCCTATTTCAATGAACTATTTTTATGAACTCACATTATAAGTAGATTAAAGTACATTCCGCTTATGTACGTACATATATGCACACCTACATAGTTACATTCAAACGTATGCGTATGAGTTTGTATGTGGTTATGGTTAGATGCAATTCTGTTGTATTTATGATTGCCGCGACAGAGTGTCGCTTACTTTTCAAATTTGGATATTTCCATATTTGTCTTATTATGATATTATGGACAACGAGTGTTTCCGCCTGTATGTCTCTTATTGCCTCCCATTCCAATCGCTTTCAGCCGTCCACCTAGCTCGATTCCCTGAGTGATTTCAGTCGTTATTTTCACATTGTCATATTTGCCTATTCTACTTTTTATTTGGCTTTATTACTTTATTTTTTTATTGTGTTTACAGCCAAATTTGTAAAGTTATGCATACGCACGCACTCACACACACACGCACATACATGTGTGCGTAAACGCACTTGTGCTTACAATTAAGTACAATATACATTATACTTATATATATACAATATACTTAGTTACATTGTACTATATATATAGTACATGTGCAGGCACATTGGGCTTGAAATCACTAAGCCCGATTGAATTACTATGGTTTTCATGCATAGTATACACTGTACGCACATACATGGCCAGCTAGTGCTATTCGATGTGGAATGGTGTTGTCGTGTAGGCACTTGAAAGTCTGAATCGCATATTTAATTATTAATTACGCTTATTGTTATTTGCGTTATTCGTATAACCCTTGCAAGGGTACTATAGCATTGGTCAGACGTTTGTACCGCACAGCAAAAAGCTATATACATAACTATATGTATATAACATTAACTAAATATATACATTAGTATAATTATTCTGATTATATTACTAATTGGTGGATTACTGGATTACAATTCTGGAATCGATTTAATAATCTTTAATTAAGCTACTAAAACTTGAATTTATTTTAAAGCTAAGTAGATTGCTAATAAAAACGTCAGCATGCATAATTGCCACATATTTCAATACACAATTGGCGATGGCAATTTTCTTTAACATGTATGATCAGTTTAAACTGGTTAGAAAATCGAAATCAATAAAACAGATTGAATTCTGATAGGAAAACATTTTATTATTATTATTATTATTATTTTATTGTTTTAATTTATTCCAAGCAATTTACATCAAATTGGGAATTATAATTTATTGAACATCAGATAAGCAAAATTATTTAATTATTAGATTAGATTATGATAGTTTAAGATATTTGCTAGATACAGATAATATTACTACGTTGATCATATAGTTGTCTAATTAAGAAATCCATCGGTAGGGCTTTTTTGAGACTCCTTTTGACGGGGATGTATGTTTTTGCTTGACCACCATTCACACAAGACATTGGAACTTTTGACTCGCATTATTGTCCATCATGCCTCCTCTGGCACTGAAACAAATAATGTTATATTTATCTTTCTTGAGAAGTTTGTGCATCTAGGGATAACAATTATTTTAATCCAGACTGTGTTACATAGGACTGGGAAACTCCAGAAGAATGCAACAAAAGCATGTAAAATTAAATAAAGTATAGGCAAAATAAAATCAAATAAGAGATCTGCATTTTCATAGGAAAGTTTTTTTACCTGTTGGCACGTCTGAAATGAAAGTTGATGGTGGTACAAATGGATATATGACTATTAATACGGATCATACATTTATGGGGCTTGTCATGCTTTCTTCTACCTGTTACATATATTTGCACAAAGCTTGGTATCCCGGGGTATGAAAAACTAATAAAAACGGTACAGTCAGTTGTGACCAACTATAAAATAACCTGTATACACAAAGGTATTAATGCAAGACAGAAGTAGTTGTTCCGATAAATTCGGTTTTACAAACTTTGCTGCTTTTTGGTGGTGAAGGTAAATGGGTATATCTTGAATTGTAATAGTTCAATATTAATTTTATTAACATAATCATATTATTGTACTCAAAAACGTTTTGATAGAAATAAAGTATCTAAACATAAAGTTGGGACCGTGAACAGGAAAATTAATAATATACGTACGGGCAGAGTTGATAAAATTTTTTACAACAACCAAATACAATATGTTAATTTTAACATAAAAATCTAGCTTATATAAACATGTTAAAGGGGTCGTGGGGAAATGAGTTCTGTAGTTATATTTATAGCAGCGTAGGAATGTGATCGAAAAAACTCAAATTTTCGAAAGTGGTTGGTACTGTTTCTGATGAACGCAGACAACAGCGTCATAGCAAAATATAATGAATTATTTACCTTTAGTAAAATACCAATTTAAATAAACAAAACAAAAACTTGCTATTGGGTAAATGAGTTATGAAATTACTTATGGGGTATCTATCTCACGCATTAAATTAAATTTAAATTTTAGATTTTTTAAACAAAATTTTTTCCTTACATCCTCCTATTGCTGCTATTTCTTGTATTACAGGTACATCACTCCCCTCAAGCTATATTTACCAGCTTTAAATTGGAAAAACATGAGCCGGCTAATAATGTTGCAGGATCAGAAAGTTGCAATAATAGACTCACCCAAAGAACTGTCACTGCATCATGCAAAGTTCAATATAGCAAAACCAGCCGTGGTAAAAATCAAAAACGCAGCTGGGTCAAAGATTTGGCCACATATAAGAGCCCCTCAACGATCCTCGATACACCACTACTGTGCAACCGCACCTCCTCGTTTGTGGACTTCAATCTTGACACTCAAGTAAGTACACATAGTTAGAATGATGTATATAGAATAATGATAAGCATCAGTGAAACTTTAACTGGCATTAAAACTAGGATCAAACTAAATAAATTTTTATTTACCAATTGAATATAATCAAAATTCTTGGTATACTAAATAAGTATACTAATAAATTAAATTTAATAAACTAAACTGTGCAATACGGATCTCAAAAAAATTAATAATTACACTTATAGTCATTTTGACGTATTTTTTGTTGGATGACCTGCACCTGCATAGGTTTAAATTCAGATTCAGATGTAAAAAATGTATACATCCGACGTTCGTCTTAAATAACTAAAAAAAAATCTATAATAAATAATAATAAATACGGATATGCCATCTCCTTGTTGCTCCCGACACAAAGTGAGCTAAGTTTGCTCAGTATTGACAACTTTCTTTGTAGGCTCCAATTCCTTCCATTACAACCGAGTCTGTTAATGATGATATATCCACAACATCAATTTCGGTTTTCCGGCAAACGTACGGAAATATCTCAGGTTCGTTCACTTTCGTATTTATTTAAGTACATTGCTTAATACTTTTATAGTTCATATATTCAGATAACATATTTTTACCTCCACTTACTCCAAACTTAGTTGTACGTGCAGCTGGAACCTTTTTTCCGGAGCATGCGACCTCATCTAATTCCATGGCGGTAACTGATACTTTACTAACAGCTGAGAGCCTGAAAGAATGCCTTGACCAGCCAGAGGATTTAACCGTACGGTCTACTTCTACTACCAAGGAGGATGAAGTTCCACTAGTAGCAGATGCTTTGCGAAATGAGCCGATCGCTGGCATGAATTTTCTTCAATTTAAGCAGCTGCTTGATTTGTATCAGAAACAAATAATGTTTCCTAGTTTTCTGCGTTACTTGTTACCAACACTTGATATGCAAGTAGCAACATCATCCGCTTTGGAAACGGGTGTGAGCATACAAAATAATGTTCACCAGTTCCACCTCATGAATGTGGGAGCAGCATCTACAGATCAAGTGCCAAGACTTAAGGATCACGGTGGCACACCAACATGTGCTAGTGGTACCAGCACCGTAACTACAGAGTACCATAATTTAGTCTCTGCTAAATTGAAACATCCTATAAACAGGTATTAAAAAGTGTTCAGCGAAGTAATAACTCGAAATAACTCAAAGACGAGCACAGAATTGTTACAGTCTACCTCAAACACAGATTGTTGTACCTTAAATCATTGTCCTTCCCCAGCTTAGGATAAGGACTAGATCTGAATGAGATCTGTTAGAATCGTAGCCATACACATAACGTAATCAGTGTGAAATATCATCAGGCTCAACGAGAAACAGATAGGCTTGAAATACTTAATATAATATTCTGCATTTCCTAAACGAAAAATTATCATACGCTAAATAAAATTCAACATTGACAATATTCCTTATGTGTTGAGTCGCTAATAAATAATTAGAAGCTAGAAAGAAAGTATGAAATAAAAAAATAGGTTTTAAATTGACATCTTGTTTATATGTAGCGTATTACATTCTCTCATATAATTCAATTCATTTCTAACCTATTATCCCAAATGAATGAGATTAGTTAAAATCGCAGCCATATACATTGCATAATCTGTGTGCAATATCATCAGGGTTAACGAGAAATAGGCAGCGATAAAGCATTCAAGGCTTGAAATACTTAATACATCATTTCGCATTTCCTAGACAAAAAATTATGATAATGGTCAGTATAAAGGTCTTTACATATTAAAAAACAGTAGCGATAGATTAAAAAAAAAATAAATAAATAAATAAATAAAATTACAAGACTATAACTATTATTATAATCAAATGAAATTTTTTTTATGTTTTGAACATCCGCCTTAAATTTATGGAAAAAAGTTAGAAAAACTACTCAAATATATTGACTTTTTTCATAAATATTTTTACTTTTCCGTCATACCGACTCGACTTAAAATTTGTTTTCCTGACGTTTTACCATCGTTTTATTCTGTGATAATTTTTTCTTTAAAAATATCGTTAGTACATTTTGCGATTGCTGTTTAAGTGCTGATGTGTCAATGGCGTCGACTTGACGCTGACGTTGCTGCTAATGGTGTCGACTTCGAATACAACGCAAAATACGGCAAATACACCATATAGACACAAAGTCGAGTAGCCTGCTACTGCTTGTAGCCAGCCATTAACCGGCCTTGGCTGCGCAAGCATTGGTGAGCCTTAGCATTGTAGTTAATTTCAGCTAACGATGCTGGTGGTGGTGTGAAATGCGTTGGTGGTGATTATTTTTTCAAGGGAAAAACAAGATGGTTGGCCAAGCGATGGGCTGGTACACAATACATAAAGCATACACACAAAATACAAATTAAAAAAAAAAAAAAAGAAAAATTACAAAAATTAAGGCAACCACGACTACAAAACACATAAAGCAATGAAGATATATCAAATAGATATTAGGATATATTAAGCATACAAAATGAAATATACAAACGAAATAAGTTCATGTTATGTTAAAAGTTTCCATATTTATATTTCCCTTAGCTACCGGATTATATCAAACGTACTACTTTAATTTAAGTGTGACCATAGAAAAGATTAATTATTAAATTGCAAGATTTTAACAAACGTAGCTTTTAATATTGATACGAATATATATGAACTCAACCAGTTTTAACCATTGGTAAAAACAAAACTGATATGTCTAATATAGTTACATTTAATAAATTACGTATATAGTAAACGGTCAACAGGTCTGCAGATATATTAGGTAGGTGTGGCCAAATTGAAATAAGATTCACGTTTGTCTCACAGCATGAGCCCATTTGTTGAAAAGGGTGAGAGAAAACTAGTGATTTTGGCAAATCTCTTCTTTTTATAATCGATCGATGTGTCCATACGGACGCGCAGACAGAAATGTTTAAATCGACTCCATTATTGAAGCGTTGTTGAGCCGCTACGTTTGTCTGTCGTACATATTCAATATTTTATTGATATATATTATAAAATACCATAATCTCAAGTTTGAAGACAAAACGCCAGATTTGCATAAAATTCGGTACATTACTCTCAAAATATGACAATAAAGCTTGTGGGCATTTACGCGATATATTACTGAATTTAATTTTGTGACTCTTAAATAAAAATTATGCATAAAAATCGAAAATATTGAATTTAGGTGGCAGTGGATCATGGTCGTTGCAATTTTGGATAAACCGTTTTGTAAATTATTATGTGCACCAACATCTTAAATTTGGTTACTATAACCAAAAAAGCCTTTCAAAAATTTACAAAAATAGACATCTAATTTGGTAATTTAAGCTCTTGCCGCTCCTCCATCTGGTAGTTGCATACATTTACATAAAGTCAATAGATCTTGGACCAGTAGTTACAGGGCAGAAAATGGTAATTTTCGCACAACAAATGCACTTTTCGTGACACGATCTAAAGATAAATTAGAAATTAGGCCGATTTTGACCAACCACATAATACAATCCTTTTCTTTTAATATGCAAGTCAATATGAGGAAGTCATTTAAATATATACGTATACTGTTTGTGTGGGTGAGGAGAATCGTATGAATCGTATGCGATACAGTTCTTCATATTGACAACATTGAATATTATTTTTTTGAATTTTTGAATATTGTGAATATTGTTCTCAAAAATGAAATTACATAAATAAATGAAGTATCTAAAATGTTCACCATATTTGCAAAAGACAAACATTATAGAGCGCGTGTAGAAGTGGGAGTGGGAGTGTGACTGATTTCACAAAAATTGATTTTTTTCTATCCCTTGAATAACCTTCTAGATATTTAAAATTGTGGCCGTGTCAATTGCTCCAACAGTCTCCGAAATATGCGATCAAAACAGTATTAATTTGGTATGGCCTGCTACGCCTCCTTCCCCATGTTACATACTTTTGCACAAAACTATCATACTCTTTTATGCTATGGTGTGCGCCTCTCTGTTCGTTCGCCCTCTTTTTGAATAGAACAATAAGCAACAAAAGTACTTATATACATACAAATTCTCTAACACAAATGTATAGCCCATTAAAAGCTGCGCTACCTGTCACTCTATCAGACATAATTCTGCAAAATTAAATTATATTTATAAGTAGTAAATATATAAAAATAAAATAAATAAAAGTAATTATTCACAAGCTAAAAAAGTTATTTTATTATTTTGATGCTTTACTAAAAACAAATGGACACATATAGTGTATATGTATTATAAATATTTACTATGTATAGGTTCAGCATACCCCCACCTTGGTGGCTATCAGAAGTGTTTCGTTCAGGTTTTTGAATTTCTATACATACAAGTGCACCTAACTAGGCGAAATACGTGTGTATATACACATGTACGTACATGTATATTTATGCATACATTTTTGCTTTAATATTCAAAATAAGTTCATTAAATTGATTTTGACTCTTGACAAATAAAATCAAGAGAGTGCAAATTACTATTTATTGTATTTTTATTTCTATTATACTAGCCTAATTATGCGCCATATTCCTTCAAATATCCTATTACAATTAGCTGTAGAAGCTCACATGTATTATGAAGGAATGGAAATATAATATATAAGGCTATATAATAATATTTAGTGCTATAATATAAACTGTTTTTGAAATACCTTTTAGGTGGAATTGCGAAGTTGGGGTTCAAATTGTTAGAATAAAAAATAAACTTTTGTGTTTGAATAATTTTGTCGACAGCTTTCATTTACTATATTTTGAAAAATAACACTACAAACAACTATACCTACTAATTGAAATATTCGATAAATATTTTTTTTTTGAGACTCTATAAATCTCCTGAGAATGCCACAGAGACGCCCAGCAAGCTGAGTCTGAAGTCCTACAATTTTGGCACCAAGAAGCCCTGTACAAGGTAATAAGTATGCTACCTACGCCTTGTGTGGCATCAAATAAAATCCCATTACTGCAGAACTAACTGAATGCCATAACTGAAAATTTGCGTCAGCACTGAGAACACATCACGTAACCTTCGATTTAATGTATATGGGCTGACCTCAGCTCTACTTTGAAAAAATATAATACCCACTGAGTCTTTTGGTAAAGCCTTGGTCTGATGCCAAAGATTTTAAAGATATCCAAATACATACATAAATTTCTAGTCAGAGAAAAGTTTAAAATTGCACTACTAGTTGCTTACGATTGTTTTTTTGTTAAGCCGAACCTGACATGTTACTTTTCAAGTTTGGTTTCGGGTTGTAAAATGTAAAAATGACTAATCAGGCATAACTTCAAGCTTTCCTGTAGAAAGTTATCATAAGCCTGTTCAAAACTATGTTAATGAATTTATATATTAAATTTAAATTTAAACATATTACATAAGGTTTCAGTCTTAATACCTTAAAAGAACCACTTACGCTCATGTACATATATAACAAGTGATTGGCAAACTTCAATTCAAACAATACCATGAAAACACTTCTAGATAACATATTTTCATAACAACAAATTTAAATATTATAAAAGATGCGGGAATATTACTTGTTATAATTTAATATTATTGTGTTTACTACTTGTTAGAATGTACGTTCTCATCTCAATATACACAACGACTGAGTATTGTACTACAAGGAAAGATCTTATACACTACTTAAAGTTAATAAAAAGTACGAAAAATTATTTTGAGTCCACAGTTTAAATAAAATTGTTGAATCTGAGGTCAAAAAATTAACTTACGTGTATGTACAAAAATACATACATATATGCATACATACATAAATTTATTGCGCGTGTGAAGCTTCAAATTGGGTTTTGAACAAATACCTACATGCATTAAAGTCACGTCAGTTACGTCACTTTAGTACAAAAGGTAGATATATTATTTTGTAATACCTACCGACCGCTTACTGGTTAGGTATCGTCATTATTTCGTATTATCGATAAGTAGTACCGTTGCACTTACTGGTACTTACAATTGTACCCGCTTGGTAAACGAAGGTCGTACTCATGCTCAAATGTTTGATGACGACAAATCCGAAAATTAATTGTAGAATACTCTTTTGACTATTATTGTTTTTGCAAACGAACATGTGGAAATGTTTATTTTGTTGTCTACATAGACAATGTAGAAATATTTAAACTAATACAGTCGTTTGCTACCTACCAAAATAAATTTTCTTTTGATTTGTTCCTTAGACTGTCATCGAAAGTATCCACGGTTTGTGATGTGCTGATCACCACAAATAAACTTCAGAAAATTATTATTCATTCGTTTATTTATTTTATTTTATTCATCGGTCGTATATATGTGGGCATTTCAAACGAATAACACCGCGACGAGATTCAAATCAAAATTTAGCTTTTGGGTTTCAGCGTTGAACAAATACCTCAGTTAGTGTTGCGAGCTCAGTGAGCTATTCCAACCGAAAGCCATTTGACATCTGCAAGCTTGTGTGCTTCTCTCGAAATATACGACTACGAATGTGCATACGTATTTATTCATACGATATGTGTAGAATAAGTACTTATATGGTAGTTGCTCACATGGTGAAGCATATCAAACAATCCTTATTACACGTCCATATAAGCATATACATACATATGTACAAATGAGTACTCGTGCGTGCGAGTATGCGTGCGCATGTGCTTGTGTTCTTGCAAGCGAGCATATTGCAATGGCTCGTGCTATATACATGTGACGAAGAGGAAAGGAGTGAGAGGCAGTAAGAGAAAAAAATTCTGAAAGAGATTCAAATCTGCAACACATGCGTAAACAAGCGAGCCGCCACTGGTAACAGCATGTTGACTCATTAAAAGGTTCTAGCTATGAGCACTGTTTTAACACCCTTGACTGGCCACTATACCCAGTTAGTTGAATCTATCCATACATAATGTGCATATCCTACATGGTCCATAGACTATTATTTAGCTCGATTGATGGGCGGTCGGGTAGAACTGACCTGACCGGTTTGACCAGTTTGCCGACAGCTTGGCTCAACGGACGGTAACTGCCGACCCAGTCGGAGTAGTGATTTTTGAAGGTCGATTCTTTACATACATATGCAAATTTTGTGAATGCCTCTTAACTGACCCAACAGACTCTGACCCTTTGGCAACCCCAACCCTTTTAGATATTCACCCATTGACATTACGTTGTCCATTCAACTTCAATGTATCGGCTCCCTTATGCATGCATACGAGAACATGTTTATGTCTACCTTACGCAAGTAAACAATTTTTAATACTAGTTGTGCGTGTAGAAGTTCCTCCTGTTGAACTTAACAGCTACAACCATAGCCACAATCGCAGTCACTTTCGTTATCCTTCCCAAACGGGTATTGAGGATAGTGAATGCAAATTTCGAATGATGCAAAGTAAGTAGGGATGACGATGGGATGCGTGAGAAAACTAGTTTTTCATGTATACATATTCCTTCAAACCTAGTTGCCAAGTGGGCTGCCTGTGTCCGGTAATATTGGCCAACGCAGCTGTCTTCGTTCAGAGGTAAATTTTAGTTCCTCTTCGCGGGTAGCGATTGTTTATTTGATATTACATTTGCATGTGCGATATGCAAGTTAGAAGATACAGTAGTCAAGTTACAATTTTTTTATTTTCTTCCAAAAATTTATAGCTCCATCATATTATTTGTGTTACCTTCACCTAAAGTTAAGTGGATATCAGTTAAATCCTCAACTTGTTGTCTAAGCTGGATGGTTATTATTTTCCGGTATAAATCATCATCTAAAACTCATGTGCACTCTGAGGAATTACTTTATATTCTTAAGGGAGTGTCTTGTGAAAGATATACTATATATACAATTTTATTCAGAAGAGTATGAGACAATAACTGCAGCCCCCACTGGTTACAAGTAAAAGGAGGCGTTCAAAGTCCCTTTCCGTCTTTTCCGTCTGCCCGCGTTGATCTCATGGACAGTGGTGGAATCTTTTAAGTCTGGGACGCTTAAATATTGTTGTCTCCTATACCGTAAGAATCTATAGGTAGTATATTGTTGGGGGCATAAAATCTTCCCTTTTTATGCTAGCTTGATTGACACACTCGCACTAAACTCTAAAAAGTGTCGTCGGTTGTTAGAATGGTTTTGCAAAGGTTAAGCCGTGACCCAGTATAGCTCCTTGAATTTAAGGTAGGTGTGTCTTTCAAGTAAGTGTGGCATCTAACGTAAGTCTTTCAGATAAGGGTGAGCGACTGGCCGTACAACTTCACAATTGGTTATATTCGGTGCCTGGGTATAAATATTACGAATGCTGACTTTTCAGTATTGATGAATATATTACATTTTATGCAGCTTTCTCGGAGCAGTCATATAGTCATATATCATCGCGTATATGACAATTAACTGCATGTTTGCACTTGATTGCAGAACAATTATTGGATCCATTGTATATATTAAATTTTTATTTTTTTGAATAAGAAATATATGTACTGTAAAAGCAAAAAATGCGTTTATATAAATAATAATTTCATAAAACGATAAAAGATTTTGACTACTTTCAATTTACTGAGCCTTTTGAGTCAATAACATATAGTTGATGTTGAATATTATTATATTATTATATGAATATTATATGAATAAGATTTCGATGTTGAATATTTTTTAAACACTGCATGAGGGTGATTAGGACATTAGGACAACTTAAAATTATGTTTACACCTAGAAATACTAATAAATAATTTTTCAATATTTCATCCCCATATATATATATATATCGAAAGTTTAAGTCAAGCTTTGATACACAATCATTTTCAGAGTCTTTTGTTAAGTGGCTTGACTAATAATGATTTTAATAAAGCCATGATATGTGTTGTAAGCTTTGGTTAAACGTCATAATGCATAATGCCTAGTGGCATTTAAAAGTTGGTTAAGGTACTTTGTCTCGTGTTTAAATGCGATAGCCGGATAGACTTATCGGAAATTTGATTTCATTGATCATAATATTTAATTAGGTTTCAGTCTTAAGAGTATAGATTTGGTACTGTATATGTGACAATCATATACATATAGTATAAATACTTTATCGTTAGCGAAATGGTTTGCCTTCAGTCAGTAACATTTGGCTTTCTGCCCATGGGGGCTTGACGCAAAAATTAATTTTTGCTTACGGAACTGTATATACGACTCTTGTTCCCAACCTCAAATTTGTTGCCAACACCCCCGTTTCATCACCACAAGCCACTTTCCACTCTCGCTCATGTCCTGCGTGCAATGAGTGATTTAAAAATTTAATACCTCGAGGCTATTAATGGTGGAAAATGTTTACGTAATAAGACTGAATAACGCAGAGGACAACGCAAGTCGATGTCTATACCAGTCCGCGATGAGCGGTGAGCAATTGGGTGTTATGTTGGACGGTGTGCGCAGGACAGTTAGCCAACCGAAATAGAGATTGGCAAAAGAAAGCACCAAAAGAGGCGAGAAAAATCAAAAGAAGAAATAAATATGGCGCGTGTTGTGCAATATAAGAAATTTCAAATTCAAATATTGATGATGACGGCGCCTCCCTCACTTCACGGCCAGAGTTAGATGTTTGGCAAGCCAAGTTTTTTCGTCTTTCTTTTTTATCATTTTACATACCCTATATCTTGAAGGGAGCTGAAGAATAGTATAGTTTTGTGCAAATATATGTAACAAGGAAATGAAAACATAACTGATCCCACAAAATGAACACCATTTTAGAAAATACAGATATTAAATTAAATTAAATTTTATTTCATTGATTCGTTTATATGATGTATATATATATATATATATATATATAATAATGATTTTATGTAATCAACAAACTTATCATATTATTCAATTAGATCACATATAGACTTGTGACTTGTGTGATATACTCGTATACTCACACATATTTTTACATCTACATTTTTATATCTGCGTTTTGCGGTTTACATTCTTCGAAATTTATTGCTTTGTAATATATATTTTTGCGAACTATATATTTCAATGTTACCAATATTATAATATCTAAATATTATAATAATTTATAGCCATTCAATGTTTTTACAGGACATTAAATAGTTGGTCATACTCGACTACAGCGTTCTAACCAGTTCTTTTTCGTTGTGCCCTTGTCCCTTTGTAAGTATATTACTTGTTTTACTCTATCTCGGGTGGATTGCGAGGACTGCAGACTGTGGACTTCGGTCTGTAGATTTTAAGGTGGGTGCGTAACTGGGCTATCGCGTGTTAGCTGCTAGCTACTAGATGGTGGTTGGTTTCCATTTTATTTATTTAAATTCTTTTTCTCCCTTTTTATAAAATAAAACCGAATACCCCCACCGACCGTCGCGACGGACAAGATGTATAAAAGACCTAACGACCAGCACCACTCGCCCGCCTCTAAGCGAATAACCATCCCCAAAGATTGTTACTTCGAGTTATTGTTGGCTATTGCTTGGCCGCATTTCAAAGGGAGAGAAAAGAAAAGAAATAGAAATACAATAAAACATTAAAGCCCAAAAAACGTGAATACAAAAAATTTGTCATAATTGTCCGTCATTGTTTTTTACTCACAATCATATAGAACTATTTAAATATTAAACGTACGAATAATTTCAGAATGCCACCATCGATTTCTGTCCTAAACTATAAGAGCTAAGCACATAAAATTCGGTATTATTTATTTTTAATACGCATATCAAGCTAATTTCGAAAAGTCAGCCTACTGTATTGAACGTCCAGGATATATTACAGTCGTGCTCACCTAGCTTAAACGTTAGTTTTATAATGATGTAGAGTCACTATTCCGATACGAGCTTGTCTCAAATTTTGGCTATTTGCTCTTCTGACTCCGCAATCGACAAGCCCATTTCAACCGCCTATAATGCGAAGGTTGGTGGGGTTACAGTAACTAAACTTAAAATGTATAAGCACACACTCATAATTAATCGCCACCGAAATTTACGATTTTTGACTTTTATCCAAAACTATTGTTTTAGAGTCACGAAATTCAACAGGCTCCTCAAGTAATGCTTGAGATATTCTCATTCAAAAATTGTTTGCCTACTAACTTTCTTAGAATTGTTACCACTCAATTTTTTAAAATTCATCTTTTCGAACGGGATTGGAACAGTATTAAAGCTAAAGTCATTGGTTAGGGTGCTAAATTGATGCACAATTTTGTTATTACAAAATTTTCTTTACCACCCCCCTCAATTAGTAAAATACATTTGCATGAACAACTCCTACAGCTTTCAGTGCAGAAACACCAAGTTTGATACTTAGACCACACTTATGATTATAAATTATGATGATGTAAAAAATTTGGAATGGTACCCCCATAGCACCCGCAATTGAATTAAGCATTTAACTCTTGTGGTTTTTACATTGTTCATTTATACATACTTCAGTGCAATCTGATATTTTAAACAAGTAAGAAAGCTTGAGGCAGACAGCACGACTGCATTTTCATAGGAAATTATTTCACCTGTTGAACGGAGCATAAGCACATATATATACAGTTTGTCAAGAAATTGTTTTCAAAATGAAAAAATGCATCAAATTTATACTTTGAACTATTATTTTGTCTA
>JBANCW010000202.1:3686-19246 GCA_037040085.1 Colocasiomyia kotana | reverse complement strand
AAAAAATGTGTTTTGAACATTTCGCAGAACGATCACTGCATAGCGGAGGGCACCTTTAGATCGCCCTCTGATTGTGGTCTGTATTACACTTGCAAGCTGCAGAGCAACGGAAACTATTTACAAACGCTTTTCAAGTAAGCTGGACAGGCAAGCCTTCGATCAATTTTCAACAGGTTTTTATTTACTATACCAGATGTGCCAGTGGAAATAGCTTTGATGTGGAAAGTAAACTGTGCCTACCCCAGCAAAAAGTCGCAAGCCAGACATTTTTACGCTTTGGTGGCTTTGCTCTGAGACCACCATTCTTCCAGTTGAATGGATTTTCTAGAAATTCTCTTGCCGCCCTCGAGGGTGAATTGCGAAGTAGGGAAGATGAAGAAGTTGATGAAGAATCGAGAATTGGGACCGACTCCACACGTATGCCTAGAGATGTGGCTAATATTGCAGAAGTAGCTCGCAAGAAAACGCCAGCCAGTTTAAAGCCCGTTGATGCTCCTAAGCCGACTAAATGTTTCCGCTGCTTGCGATCAAATAGACGCGATGAACAGCCTTCCCAAACCAGAAGTCGGATAGTAGATCCTGACAGCAGCGTTGAAATGTCAGACTTGGAAGCCTTTCATAAAAAGCTTTCTTTAAATATAGTGATACTACCAAAGAGTACCGAGAGTACCACACCCAAAATTACCACAACATCTCCAAGGTATGCTATTTGTTGCGAAATTCTTACCAAAAAGCTCAAGAGCTTATGGTATTATTAAAAGATTAGTTCCAAAATACTAATATATCATATAATATGGTATTTGTTTATACTACTATGCCGTCTTTGATTTATAGCACCACAACAGCTAAGACTACAGACGAATGCGGAAGCACAGGTGAGCAAATATGTAACAAACCCGAGAAACGGCTTCCCCATCCACTCCTGACACTTCCCATAACCCAACAACAAGCATCCCACAAATGTAGCCAATGGGGAATATAAAATCATACGATATTAGCTTATATTGTATGAATGAAGAGACGGCTACAGCTGAATGGGAAGACTATTCAGATATAACGAGAAAAAAAATATGAAAACTTGTAGGCAATTAATCAGTAGAAAATTTGCTAGCTGAAGATGCATTGCCAGGGTTAATGGATGCAGATAAAATTATTAATCGCATCTATTCAGCAGCAAACACCATAAAGATGTCCACAACCACGCAAGCTTGACTACCAGTACAATGCGGAAAATACAGTTCCAGCAGCACACATTAATCAAGATTATGCAGAATCGTAATGCACGTCATGACCAAATGGAACTCTATGACATCGGCGAGCAGTATCCAAATTCAGGAAAGCGGCTTAATGCTTGTTCGCAATAAACCTAATGGCCATATAAGGCAAGACGACAAATCAAGCAACTCAGCCGATGGGCTTGGTCGTCTGCCGCCACATAAGTCGAATGCACTTGGCAATGTGCTATCAGATATGCAGGTTATGCCATTGAGCACACTTAGTTCAAATCAAGCTGCAGCGCGTGCCTCATTTAACCACGTTCAATCAGCAGCCAACAGAATGTAGAAATAAGAAAACAATAATTCAAATGCAACTGTAGCCAGCACAAGTACAAATCATTTATTACATGTACAGCATACACACACAATTACACACACCACAAGTCCGGCAAATTACAATTAACAATCCAACTAATGCCGTTCGTTAATGCTACTGTCATTCAACATAAATTTTTTTCAATAGAAAAGGTGTCCAGATTCGAACTGAAGGTACGCAACGATCTTGACTTGAAAATTCTATTCTGTCCCCAGGGCATGCAATGCTGATTATAATCAACATTTGGTAGGACCAAATGAGAATATAAAGCCTGAGAACAGTTATGTCCATGTACTCCAAATGAGCATCCAAACTACATAAGAAGCACAGAAAATATGAATATTTTAATATTAAAATTTAGCTTTCCAATTGAAATAAATTAATTCTATTCTTTATAACATAACCGACAAATTTCTTGACATTCATTTCATGTAAAATATTATTTTATACACATTACTAGTTATATAATGCGTACGTATAACTTGTTGACTTAATTAGTGCGATCGTTAATTAATCATACAAATCTGTTGGTCATGACTAGCACAAATTAAATTAGATAAATTAAATACATAAAAAAGGGGGGATGAAATTAAAAAGCAACACTAAATGCCTTGGTGGGATTCAAATCGAGAAATGCAGCAATAATTCATTACATTAGAAGAAAGTATACAAAGCAAAGCCATTAGAATACCTAATATCTAAGACCTACGTAGCAACTTGTATGATTACGTACAATAAACTATTTTAAAAATAGTATACACTTATTGTATAATCTTAGCATATTTACACCGGAATGATTTATCTTTTAGGAAAGCAATCACTTTAGTCATCGAAAAACAGTATTTCCAAAATTCTTTTCTGCACATTTTTCCTACGTTCCTTGCTCATTTTCAACAGCTCCGTGGTAACCAGTTCACCTAGCAAATGCTCCGATGAACGCTGTACGCTCGGCGCATTTGCTGGCGATTGAAACTTATTAAAATTTGACGGATGGGATGTGGTAGCTTGTTGCGGTAGCTGTTGGTATAGCTGGAAGAGGAAATCTGTATTTGAAGGAAACATATTCTGATGCTGACTGTTGTTGCTGTTGCCATTATTGTTTACATGGCCACTGTTGCGCTGCATCTTGAGCGAATTACTATAATGATTGTCGTGCTGCAGCATGGTCTGAGGTTCTAGTAATTCATTGCTGTTATCATCGGAGTCTGTGTCAGTCTCGTTTATATAGTTACTGCTTGGCGGATTAACATTGGACATGCCACCATTGGCCGAGTACTGTGTTTGATTGGTTCCATTTGTAGATAATTGCACCCGGGGTTTTTTCATGTGATAGTTGCTTGCACTTGACGAATCCAAATCTTCGTTATTCTTATCACTGTACATTTGAGGCTGTATTTGACTATTATTATGCATGTTTGTGGTGCTTGCTACATTGGACGAGGATTGCACAGTTGGCTGTTGTGCTGACGTCGAAGACTGTTGTAGCCCATTCAATGTTGCAAGCGGTGACGAAAGCGGTGACTTCATTGAAGATGAAGTGGATGTCAAACCGCCAGTGCTGCCAGAGCTGTTCTGCGCCATACTTACGCCCGCAGAGCTGTCGCGGTACTGGTCCTGATAGCCTTGCGAGGAATCTGCCATAACAGCAGCAACCGCTGCAGCCTGTTGTTGTTGTATTTGCGACTGTGAAATCTGCTGAAGCTGCTGAGATGCAACGGCTGCTGCAAAGTCTCGAAAAACCTGATCAGCCTCGATTTTCACTTGGCCATTTTCGAGCACAGATGCTGCGGCTGTGCTCAATGTATTCATTGTATGTGGCTGATCTGGCTGATGGTAATGATGATTCTGATTACCATTGCCAAAATGAGACATATTCTTCATGGAGCTATTCGATTTTGAGTCTACATTGTATTCACTGTAGCCCGAGCTGTTTGCTGACTGTGGGGATGTTAGGAAACTTGGCACGTTTCGATATGACTTCCTTGGTTGTATATGCTGGTCAAGAAATTTCATTTTCTCTAGGTATGGACGGGATAGATGTTCATAAACGGGCGGATCGCCTTGCTTGCGTTGAGACACATATCGTTCGCGTAAATATTTCCACCGCTTTTTACAAGTTTCCACTATAAGATGCATGTACAAATACAAATAAAAGTATTGATACTTTGGACATTTGCAGCATTGTTCATCTACTCACCATCCGTACGCAGCTTTAGAGCAATCAATTGCCAAGCTTCATCTTTCGTTTCATACTTTCCACCAGTTGTACTACCGTTCAGGTAATATTTTTGACGATTGTAAATGACGCCATGATGCGCCACTTCATCAATCAATTGTTCATCCATCATTTTTTAACCACTTTATTTAATTTGCTTACGATATACGGGATTTCGGCTGACACTATGCTAATACATATGCATATGTATGCGTGTTCTTATACTTAAGCACACGTACTTACATACATATTCAAAGTTTGCTTGCTAGAAGAGTCTCGTTCGATTTCAAATCAAAATGAGCAGTAATTGTTAGAACTTTTTCCTTAGCATAGTCCCTTTTACAATTGTATAAATAAATGTTTATATCAAACACAATACGTGCGAAACAACAACAAAATATCTCACGATAACTTATGTCTAGAGATGCCAGATGTTTCTGGCTATTTACACAACTGCAGTCCGGTATCCGAGGAAATTAAAAAAAAAATACCAAGCCTGTATAAATAATGATATCGATATCAATAACCGATGTTTTCGCCATTTAAGTAATCAATTGTTAGGTGAGTTGAGTTGTGCCGTTTCCACCTACTTGTAACTTTCATTCAACACTATTGTTTTTTTTTCGCACTGTTTCGTCTTTCGCACTTGTGTATATAAAACAGCTGACTGAATTCACCAATATCAGTGTCAGTTGGAATAACACACTGGTATTATTGTAAATGTTCTAGACCCATGCTTACGTTCAACTAGACAAATCCAAACAATAGAACCAGTTTGAAGATTTCTAAAAGTGTTCATCGCAATGTTAAGACTGGCACGTAAAATTTTTCCACAGCAGCGATATTTTCGCAGCTCAGATATCATTTTCAATTGTCAATTAAATCGCCTAATTTCGACCAGTGATGAAGTTAACTCAGAACCCATGATAAAGTCAGTGGATACGGTTGGCGGCCTACCTACGGACCTAGTCAATGAACAGAAGCTGAAAAAAACGTCCAGGTAATTTGCCGGCTTATAGACAATTTGTTTTTGTTTTTTCTCATTGCTCGCATTATGAACAGCGCCCACCACTTTGGGTGGTGATATGAGAGAAAATCGTGTGTATTAAGTCACGTACGCCAAAGTTATTTTCCTTTTTTGGAAGATTCTTACGCCTTTAAACTTAAAAACCTCTTACAGAACATTATCGACGCTTAAGAATCATTCTGTGCCGATTGCAGCACGCGTAACCGTTTCAAAAGATGAAAGCCGAGACTTTATGTCCGTATTTCCAGGTAAAGTTCAAAATTTCTATTTTCGTACTTCCTCCGATTTGCATAGCAATAGAACTTTTGTACGTACATAGTATATGCAAAAATAATAAATAATATGTACATATGTTTAAATGAATACATATTGCTTGTATAGATGTGGTGCGTGACCTCACGAGTGTAACAAAATCATACCATTGTAATGATGCTGCGAAGTGGTTTGCTAAGGTTCTTCAGTACAATGTGCCCCGGGGTAAAAAGAATCGAGGTATTCTCACAGTGCTAACCTTTAAAAATCTAGTGCAACCTCAAGATTTAACGGAAGAGAACATTAAACTGGCTCAGTACTTGGGCTGGTGCGTAGAAATGGTAAATTCTTTGTTGACTAGACGCCTGTGATGGCATCTACATATGTGAAATCCCTTTTATGTTCACAGCTGCAAAGTTTCTTCATAGTCGCGGATGATGTTATGGACAACAGCTCGACGCGACGTGGTCAACCGTGCTGGCACAAAGTCGATGGTGTCGGCATGACAGCGATAAACGATGCACTTATGATCGAAAATGCCATGTATGCAATATTAAAGCAGCATTTTAGCCATTTGGACTGCTACGTTTCCCTAATGGAGCTTTTCCATGAGATTACCTACATAACCACATGCGGCCAATCGTTGGACCAATTGAACTCAAATAGATGCGTGTCTGAGTTCACAATGGACAATTACAAAGCGATTGTTGAAAACAAAACTGCCTACTATTCATTTTATTTGCCATTTGCCATAGCGATGCATTTAGCCGGGTACGTATGGGGGAGTTCTAACTGTAATAATCCAGCTAAGCTATTCATGTGTCTTTATAGTTACAAGGATGCTGAAGCATTCCGACAGTCCAAGACTATATTACTTGAGATGGGACACTTCTTCCAAGTACAAGACGACTTCTTGGATTGCTTTGGAAACCCAGAGGTAACAGGAAAAGTCGGCACAGATATACAAGACAACAAATGCTCCTGGCTGGCTGTGGTGGCCATGCAGCGTGCCAATGCCGAGCAAAAGCAAATTATGATAGATTGTTACGGGCAAACTGGTTGGTTTCGCATTGAACTCTTTATGTACGAACTTAAAACTTACTTATGTATTTCGTAAACGCAGATCCACTAAAAGTTGAACGTGTTAAGGAACTGTACAAGGAACTTAGCTTGCCCAGCACATATGCAACATTTGAAGAAGAATCATATAACATGATAAAAACACACATACAACAAACATCACGTGGTGTGCCACACCAAACATTTTTGCAGATACTTAACAAAATTTACCAACGTTCTGCGTAAGCGAAGCAAATACATTTTTAAAGACGACTCAGCATTTTTATATAGTACTCATAAGCATTTAAATGGATTGTATGCATCGCCAAATTGTTCTCAATAAAGCAGAACTGTTATTTTAAAAGTTTTTAAATATTTAATCATCTGTGAAGTCAAATGGTGCAAACTCCTTGCGAAACGTATCGGCGGTCTCAAGCTCCTCCTCTTTGTCCAACAGGCAATCCCTCCAATTTACTTTTTCATCACAGTTTAGCAGGTTTTCAGAGCAGAAAACATCTCTGTAAAATAGAATCATATTATTATGAAGTTGTAATAAAAATATTTAAGCTGCCTGACGAACGCACCTGGCAAAGTGCAGCGGAAATAATTTCATTTGACGCGTTATTAATGTAGTGTCATCGGGCAACTCGGCCACAAAATATGGGCCCACCTCAGGTAACATTTGGGGTGTGGTAATTGCAGGCAGGGATTCGAATTCAAGCTTGTTCTCTTCAGCTTTATCCTATTGAAAAAATTGAATTTATTTATTAATGAAGTGGGAGCGCATTTTGTATTAACATGAACTGGTACTGACCTCGAAGCTATGCTTTATTTTCCATGCGTAACCTTCATCCATGGAAAATACGTTAATCTGTAAATGTGACGCTTTATAGTGTCGCTCCGTAAAACAGACAACTTGACCCAGTTTTTTAAAGAAATTGCGCAAGGCTGTCTTAAATTGTACAAGTTCTTTCCAAGCCTCAGACCCCAGTTGAGCAACGCAAGGAATATGCTTTGTAGTCATAATCAACACATGA
Source organism: Colocasiomyia kotana (assembly GCA_037040085.1). NCBI lineage: Eukaryota > Metazoa > Arthropoda > Insecta > Diptera > Drosophilidae > Colocasiomyia > Colocasiomyia kotana. Next base: position 12,063 of record JBANCW010000202.1, on the reverse strand, counting down.
TGGTCGTTAATGGGCCCTTTTGCCAGTGCCAAATAGAAATATTGACCAACTGTTATAATGAGATGCTTTTCAACATGGGGCGATGATAAACAGAACCAACATTTCTCTATATGAAAAGGAAAAATATTGAGAACACACTATCGAAAATTGGTTGAATTCTTTTTACCTTGATCAACTTGCCATACTTTGGAGCGTTTGTCTTTATTATCATGCTCTCCATGATGCCGTTTGCGATTTCCCTCACTATCCATGTTGAAAAAGTACTGACGATGTTCAGACTATAAAGTATTCTTTCGGTTTAAAGCTGACAGTATGCTCAAATAAACAAACTTACCATTTCATTTCTACTGACGCTGCCGCCAAAATCTAAGCCTATGAATGGACATGGAATTTCATTTGTAGTTTTTTGCACTAAATCCAACAAGCGTGACTTATCCACGGGCTTCAAGCTGAGAGCGTATATATATTTTGCTTTTGCAGCATTGCCCACATCAGCTAACGATATAAACCGAGTACACAGCTCGAATTGTGTGGTCTCATCTTTAGGTACACGAAATGGCAGGCATTCATAATGACTGCCGTTGATACCACAAAAGTGGTAGCGCGGTTTGACTTCACGGCATAGAAATGATATGAGTTTCGAAGCAAGTGCCTAAAAGTTCGAAATGTTTACTTTACATTTATACAAGTGGGCTAGAATAAAATCATACGTTTTCCTTTTCCTGCATGCCATACGGCCATTGTGAAGTCAGCAACACATCCACTCCTCTATAATCAGAGGCACAATTTTTAGACACCAAACATGAGTTACGAACCGAAATCACGTCAGCCTTGGTAAATTCATGTTCTGCAGCATTATTTGTTCCAGTGGCTTCAACACCACTTAAATAAGCAATCTTGACACCGCTGCTAAGAGTGTAAATTCCGCGTCTGCCTAAATAAGTTAAATTTGTACATATTTCGCCATCGTCCAAATCAGTAAAGTAGTTTACGTGGTCTTCTTTATTTGGACCAAGTATGTAAGTTGGTACAGTAACTGCATAAATAATTGAATGTGCTTTATTATCATATAAGAAAGAATAATTTATTACTTACTGTGCTTGAAACCATTTTTATAGGCAATAAGCTCATCGTTTTGTGCATCATCACCAAAGAAGTCACCGACACAGCACAGAATTTCAAATGGTCCGGCTTTTTTGTTTACTGTTTCAACCCGTTGAAAAAGCTGCTTGAAACGACCACGCACATCCCCAACAATTAGTCTGCGAAATCGGGAAGCAATAAAAATTTAAAATAAATGTTTTGTTATTATTAAATTATATGTATACAAACAGTTTTACGTTAGCGTCCATCGTATGTAAAATGCAACAGCTGATAATGTAATCATGCTGCCAACCGGTGCAAAAACTTAAAAAAAATGTACTAAAGTTGTAGTTTTTTGATAAGACTGCTTGTTATTGTTATTGTTTTCAGTTAAAATTGGCGATCTGGTACCACTTCCAATGTAAATAAATGAAGGCGGATTTAAACAAAAATATATTATTTAGAAAGGCATTGACATATTAATTTTAGTATTTTAATTAATGTAATGCTAAATACAATTATGTTTTTTATTACAAAATACTGACTTGAAATATTTAATGAGCTTGTACCTGTTACATACTAATATAATTATAAATTTAAGTTAAATTGACCGAGCAAGTTAAAGTATAGCAACCTAAATTACTCAATCGCAGTTAGTAGCCAAACAACATTGTTTGTAATCAACCCTTTTTATTTGTTTTTACATGCATAACATGAAATTTTGATTTGACACTCAAAACAATTGTATGACAATATTTGAGAAAATGAGATATTAAGCACATAATTGTTCCCATCTAAACTTTGGCTTTTTGCAATGTCAACAACCCAAAATATGATATTAAACATGACATTGGCCCCAAATGGCATTCAATTGCAACAATGAATCTTTGGTAAATATTAGGCCCTGCACAAGTAATATTAATAAGGAGTCTACTCGATTTGTACGATTTTATGTAACAGGCAATAGAATGCATGTCAGATTCTACATAAAAATATAAAATTGATGCATAATTCTTTCATACCAAAAACCCAAAGTTGTTAAGTATTACATTAAATGTGTATATTATCTATAGATATGTTAATTTTATATAAAATATTAGAATATGGGTCTTTCACAGTCGCTTACACCCTAATATATCATTCTTGCTAGTTTGTCATGCGTGGCTGCTGCTATTAAGTGATCATTGTTCTTGGGGAGTTCTATATCGTTTATGTGTGCAATTTGCTGTATGAACAATATGCACAAAATCTGTATAAATACAGCATTTTTTAAAATCTTTAGTTTAGTTTTGAAGCATTAAGCAACACATTCAAATACACACATATCAAAATTAAAGTCAGAAAAATGTGCGCTAGTCGAAATATTTTGCCCTTCATCATGCTCGGAGTGGTAATTTATACTGAATTGATAGTCGCTCAAAGCCAAACTTTCGATTGCCAAAGACCACCTAGACTTATTGTAAGTACTTACGATGAATAAATAACATTTTTGATATGTATATTTTATGTATGACTATTAAGGATCCAGCTCTATGTTGCCGTGATGGTGGCAGAGATCAAGTTACGGAAAAATGTGCACAAGAAGTGAGAGCAAATGGACCAATGAATGGTGCACCGCCATCTATGGAAACTGCCACAGTAATTATTACAATAATTATTGAAATAGTTTCTTTATTATTTTGTTGTTTTTTTTTTACCATAGTGTTTAGCTGAATGTATTTTAACTAATTCGCAATATATCGGAGAACCTGAGAAACTCAACTTGGTAATGATTAGAAACGATCTCAACGTGAAATTTCCCAATGACACAGCATACGTGGAGGCGATGACTTCAGCGTTTGCCAAGTGTGGCCCTCAGGCAGCGCAACGATTGGCGGCTATAAAGCAATTTCAATTGGCAAACGCTCAAAATCAGCAACAAAGTCAATGTAGTCCATTTGCAGCTATTGTACTTGGTTGTACATACATGGAGTACTTTAAAAATTGTCCAGCTCATCGTTGGTCAGAGAATTCAGATTGTGCACTTGCAAAGAATTTTGTTACCCAATGTTCATTAGGTTCTTGATTGGTTCAAATATACATAAACTGTCTATGCATAAATACTATATTATATTGATTTGTAATTATTGGTTAGAAAAAAAATATATCGAAAAGTTAATTTCGACTGTTATGCATTGAATTGAAAATTTGCATTCTTTTACATATTTTTCTTCAAATTCAAATGTGAATGGCGCACAAACCGTCATCAGTTTCCAGTGCAAAAAATCGTAAAACTCAAACATAGCATTAAAAATTATATATAACAAACATTTTCAAAAAAGAAATATTTAAGTAATTATTAAGTAAAATAGAGAAATGAAAAGAAAAATATAAATAGGAAAAATATGTATTATATGTAAATAAATGAATAATATAAATTATATTATGTGTTTTTCAATTAAATGTGACATTGCCTTAATTTACTGTAGTCTGGCAGCACTGATTCGCTTTTTAAGGAAAATCGGGTTTCATGCTTTATACTTATTGGATATGGCTCATTCAATTTATTGCAAAATTTAAAAGAATTAAATAATGAGCTGCAGTAACAATCATGATGTATCAAAAATTGTATTATCAAATAATTTATAGTTTATTTTTGCACCTACAATGAGTATCGATATCAGTGTATATATATCGATACTTGAAAGCTACTCAATACGGCTTCATTAGTATTTTCGCGGCTAATAAAATAAGACGTGTGTTTGTTGTGTACTACGGATATTTTATTTACACATATAATACCGCGTCCTGGGCAATAAATGAATAATTTGGATTGTTCAAATAACATTTAATATTGTTTTAACAGTTTTGAATGTAAGTGAAAACGTTAACAAGACACAATAACACGTTTGTTTAATGCTTGTGCGAATGTGTATGTATATATATATTACTTGCGCTGGGTGCCGCATTTTCAACACGCAATGACGCGGCGTCGCTATCTACAATATTGGTGTTGGCCCACCATGTGACGCAGCTGTGAAAAACTTGTTTAGATTTTCGCGTCCCCAAAAACATTGTAGACTTTTTGGTGTGCTCCCAATATTTAGACAGTTGTGTGGTTGTTATTTGGGCTCACTGTGCAACTATAATTTTTACGTGCACTTATTTTTACGTAAAGCTGGTATGTAGCTCGTATTTGTGAGCATGCAATTAAAGTAGTAAACTTATGCTCCTGCACTTTTTCAATACGAGCCAAAAATAGCTGCAAGCAGCTAGCGGCAACGCATTAGCCATTCTCAAGGCGTGTTGCAATTATATTTATTTGCTCTGAATTATTTTTAGCACTTTAACTCATTACATTCTAATTAAAATCGAGCACTGCACTCATTTCTACACGCATTGCACAATTATACATATGCAAATGTTTTATGCTAGCTGTGGCCCATGCCAAGGTTTTGGTACTGTAAACGAATCAAATACAAATGTGTAATTGTATGTATGGGTGAGTATATACATGTGTACAATTGGCTTGCTTAAAAGCATTCAAACGTTAAGGAGCTATAAAGGCACTTTCTTTAAGAATGTGAAACTAAAATCATGTTCTACCACTGTGAATGCTAAAATTAGTGGAGACTTCCCAATCGTCATATTGATAAGGCTTACTTTATTGACAATAACCGACAACCAATTGTATACATGTGTATTTACGCATGTACATACACGTAACGAACATATCTATTTATAATTGTTTTAGCTCGTTTTGTTTTGTTTTGTTTTGTATGCGCGTACAGTCTGTGAAGAATTTGAGAAAATGTTCTTTGATTTAAATAATTATTGTTTGCGTTTTCACTTTCATATAAAATTGTTTTGACATAGAGTATAAACATTCGGTCCATCTATGAGCGACGATACATATCAAATAGAGACGCGCCGGCGTTCTCGTTCCAAAACTCCCTTTCTACGCTCCAGTTGTGATCATGAGAATTGCGAGCATGCGGGCGAGGAGGGTCATGTGCATCATAAAAAGAAAAAATCGTCCATGGCACCTAACGTGCAGTAAGTATCTTTGCCATTTTATTTATATACCTACTTATACATACATACATATATACGCATTTATAATTTAGTTTACTTAATCACTTTGCATCAATCAAGTGTTAGTCAAATTAAGTAAGCATTTAATATTGACGCCAAATAACTTATCAATTGCAATCGAACCAAATATGCCATGTGTTGAGCACGCGAGACAACAACTACGTTGACTACACATTGCTGACATATAGGCTGGATAAACGTTGTCATTATGAAATACAAATAAAATGAAGTACAGTGTGTAGTTCAATGCCCATGACGTCATCGCTCTATGTTATTCACACCAGCGCAAACATTTTAATTTCGAAACAACACAAACAAATGAGTGGAGCGCTGAAGTAAACAAACGAAAATAATAATAATGAAAACGAATGCAAGGGGGCGATGGATATGAGAATCGCCGGCGAGCATGTGTGCTATTGGCTTGGGATCTAACGACGTGCAACAGCAGGGAATATATTTTGGCGCCTTTTCATTTAATAAATCAAATGTCGGCTTGCTTTCTACGCGTTACCTTTTTTGTTGCAACCGTTACTATTCGATATATGTTGAAATTGCTAACGGCTGATGACGACATACTAAACTGAAAAGCAAATAAAAGAATTTGGCGGTCACACAAAGTACATACATAATATATATTTATGTATTTACATAGTATATGTATTATGTATTCACATACACAGATTAAAGCCAACAGCATATGCACAGTGGTAGTTGTGTGGCGGCTGGTTTTGTATGAAGGTCAGACGCACATTTTTGTGAGCACATTTTTGCCGTTTGTTTTGATTCATATATACACCTATAATATATATGTATGTATATATATGTTTATGTATACTATATATGTATATGTATACATAAACTGAATAATCGCACACAAACACATGTGGACACAGCTAAAGATAAATGTAGATATGTGTATGTGTACATTCATATATACTCGTATGTATTTATATACATATGTATATGTATATCTATATGATATAAAGAGTACGTCCAATAGGGAGTACAAATTAAAAACAAGTAAATATGTATATAAAATATGTATATAACGCAGTCCATCGACCTGGTAATGAAATATTTTCACAATAATTCAATTATTGATGAAGTAAAATTGCTAACTTATTATTAACAGATAATCTTTTTTATTTCTTGATCAGTAATAATTATTAAAACAGAATTATGTAAAAATCAGTCAAGTGTGCACTGAACTATATCACGCTATCTCAGCGGGGTATAAGGAGTTAGTCATTTTCGGAATATTTCTGAAGTAAACTAATTTATAAATAATTTATCGATTTAACCAACAGTACAATCATTGAGGAGCGAATTACAAAGACCAGCGGTAGCTACTCGGGAAAACAGCAAGGAAAAGCGAGTGCTACCTCAGACTACTCCAGTGATAATAACTCACCTGAAAGCAAACGTAACCAGCAAATGAAATCTACCACATCCACGGTAACCACAATCATTACAAAGACCAGCAAGCAGCTGGGTGATGCCTTGAGCGGCCTTACCACATCCACGCCACGCAACAAAAGCCAATTGGAGACTACACAAAATGTGCTGAATGCAGCTCAGGAACAGCGTAGCAGCGGCAAGCGATTTACTCGTGGCAATGCCAATATAAGTAATGACCATTTAGCATATTTGGAGTATAGGGATGCGGGCGAATATTGGAAGTGAGTGACAGTTGTAGTAAACTTAATCATTTTGTTAAAAAATCCAATTTTTGTTTACAGTAAAACACCAAAAACTGACTACACCTATTCGGAGCTATCCCCGCATCGTCGCATGCTGGCGCCTGGCATTGTAGCTATGCCGAACATGTCACGCCGCAGTTTAGAAAACCACAACGGTCGTGTCAATTATATGATACAGCAAAATCCAGCCCAGGAAGAGTTCATTCGACGACGTTATCAATCGAAATACACCCAACAGCAGAAGCACTTGGATTATGATTCCTCCGATGAAGTAGATATTACCCATTTTGGCCAGCAAAAGCAAAGCTGGTGGTTCGTGCGGCTCATCACAGCTGTGGTGACAACCATCAGCAGCGTCTGGTCACGCGTGACCAACGTGGGCGTTTCCACAGATTCGGATCGGTATCGCACTTACTACGGCAAACAACTGCTGCAGCGACCCGGAGTGTTTGGCAACATTTCACAGGGCATATCAAGCTGTGTCTTGAGCGTTTCGCGTTTCATTTATCTATTTATTGCTTCTGTTCTAAGTCTGGACACATGGCTCCTAAAATCTTCAAATCCGAATAACAAATCAAAGAAACGCTTCTTACTCGTGCTGTTGATTCTGTTGCCATTATTAATGCTGGCAGGTGAGTGAATTAAATTTCAAAGTAAAATATATGTGGGTAAGGCTACAAAAATGTACATTCAATTTGCCCTGACATTCGGGTTCTTCCATGCGAGAAACTATTATACTATTATAGTTCACCTTAAGTTTATTTATAATTCAATTGGTCGACAATTCATTGACAGCGTATGACGTCAGCGGTTGTCAGCTGTTGCCTCAAGCAGAACATGTAAGTTTTGTGCAGGCATAATAATAGTATATACTGTTTTCAAGGCCCGTGATAATTTATTCATTATTTCCACATATATTTTACTTGACTTACACACCAGACGTGTGCATGCAAATATATTTGCAATAAATTTGTTAATAATAGATTTTCTTTTACATTTGACAAATTTCAGGTTTATTCTATTACCTACATCCCACTGAAAGTTTCCCGCCTAAATACTTTTCAGAATACACATTCACTCTACCCGAACTACCAAAAATCGATGTTAATGACTATTTAAATCAGGCTCAGTATGAGGCTTTCAAGACACAGGCTGTCGAACACGCGACACGTGTTCGCGACTGGGCCGATGATTATTTGCTTTATTTGAAAACCATCGGCAAAAACGTTGTCAACTCGGGTCGCAAAATCTTTCAGTCCGAAAATGTTTATTATGAGCGTGTTTAGGCCATTCATTGAGCAGTATTGTTATCAATTTTGCTATGAATTACTGCTCCAGTTGTTTATATAATAAACAACAAATTCAATCTAACAATGATTTTCTGCCCCTAAATTGTTATTAAAATTTATTCAAACTAAAGTACAAATTTATGCATTTGTTTCGATTTGTTTCTGTCCGTCCGTCGAATTTTTAAGACTTCGATGTTTTGGTTAGTTCAAAGAATGAACACTTTTTTTTTT
>JBANCW010000201.1:0-13052 GCA_037040085.1 Colocasiomyia kotana | reverse complement strand
ATTTCTGATTCGATTGCTTGCATAAAAACTAGAATCTTTAGTGGATCAAGCTCTGATATTTTAAGAGTCTATAGTTGCATGAATATCCTACCGGGGCTCAGTTAGGGCATCGCATTCTGCTAAAATGTGAAAGCGGGTTTCCCGCTCGACTTCACAGAATATAAAAGCCGTGCTCTGGAAATGTCCAGCTTCTTCGATCTAGCATTCTGAGAGATTATCTGAAATCGTTTGCCATTGTACGATTGGAGTAGTTTCTTCGACTGTCTTAGTTCTGGGGTATTCTCCCAGTGTGACAATCTGAGAGATTTTTCTTCTTTGATGACGGAATCTAAACAGTCGTGTTCTAGAGAAGCCCAGCTTCTTCGGTTTACAATGGCCAGCCAGCATTCGGAGAAATTATCTGATTATCTGCCATTGTACGATTGGAGCAGTTTCTTCGACTGAGAGTTTTCTCCTCTTTGGATGACTACGCGTTGGCCCTCCTTTTGCCAGTTCTTCTGCCAGCTCATTGCCTATGAACCTATGCCTATGTGATCGGGCATTCGTCTATGTTAGAGGTAGCTTACTTTATCCAGATCATCTAACTTGATTCTGGATTCTGATTCGTTTTCGAATTACTTTTTTCACTTCCAAGCTACTTGGTTGTCAGACTCAGGCCTAGTATTTGCAATGAGCTCTTCATTTCTAAGAAGAACAATTTAGACCTATGAATTTTAGCTATGGAAATTCATAGTAAATAGCAACAACAACATTATATGGGTGTTCCAAAATAAGCTGTTATAGATTCTCTTTCTATGTCCGCAATCACGAGCCACGCTGATGCATGAACATTGTCACAGCCAGGAAGACAATACTCAGCTTATAGCTTATATATCTGGAGTGTCTGGAAAGTCATGGCAGTTTTCTGGCAATTCAACTGCTTGAGGCAGGCATAAGCGAGTTTATCCCCTGGAATTTTCCGCCTTTCTTAGCCTGTATATGTTCTGCAATCTCCCTTTTCCCGTTTCAAGTCCTTGCTATCTTAATGAAAACGGGTTGCTTATTATTCTTCTTTTTTTTTTATATTCTTTTATTAATATTCAATCAGCTTATATCTAAGCTATAATAATATTTTTATGTTTATTTATTAATCGCTAGGCCTTTTTAATTTGGCCTAATTTTATTCTAATTTGCATTTGCGTCAAATTCTTCTTTCAAAATTCTGCTCTTCTGCTTTCTCTTCTGTTGCTTATTGTCTCTGGTTTAAACAGATTCCAAATAATGTCCTTATAAGGAAAAGAAAAATAATGCTTTCAAAATCAGCGCTCAACTCGATTCTGCAATATTCTACACAGTGATGACAGTTATTTTTGTAGCGAATACAAAAAAAAAGTCGAAAACTTTTCATTTTTGTTCTGCGACCTTTTTATCAGCTAAAATTGTGTATACCGACAATTGTGGGCTCGCTGATTTTTGGCTATGAGTTTATGCAATAAAAATATCCTTAACATAAAAAAATCCCAAAAAAAATCGGATGCTTTGGTTTGCTTTGTGGCCAACGTTACCATTAACAGTTGGTGCCAATATTGAAGCTTATTTTGTTTTCCAATTGAATTAAATATTTTATTTAAATTCAATGTTGAGAAAAAAAACTTCATTTACAAAATTATCGTTCCACTGATTAGGCATTGTATTTTTGCTACTGTGAACCCTTGTAAATTCTGAGCTAATTTATTTAAATATTCATTTGTTTATGATAATTAAGAGAATGAGAACACTACTTAATTAAGTTGCGAACACTTCTTAAATATCAAATGAAAGTGATCGATTTCAAGAGTCGTTCTGCTAGCATTTTTGCATTTAAAAAAAATTTCCTTTTTATATTTTAATGTATTTATGTCACTTTTATTATATCGCATCATTATTCAATCATTTCATCGCGAAAGAAAATTAATTCTTATTGGCTACTTAACTGATTTCTATTCAATTAAATTAAAGTTTGAGGCGTGATAGAGCTATTTGAGAAAATTATAATTTTCCAGTTCACTTTCCTTTTTTTTTTTTTTTTTTTGTATTATGCTTTTAGCAATTGTGTTCATGTTTGTGTTAAAAACTAAAATAAAAAAAAAACGTTATTTCTGTGGTTAAGGTTTGATATTGTAAAGAATTGTATTCTAATATTAGAGTAAATTCATGTAGGGCAGAATGTGTTTTGCAATTTATCAATTCTATCAAATTCAGCGCATTTTCGAATTTTAATATGGCCAAAGGCTATTCTCCCTAGTTGAATGGAAATTTTAATTAATTTTCAACTTTATAACAAAAAAAAAAAAAAACAGGATTTAGAAAATTTTAAGAGCAGTCAAAAGACTGACATAAATTTAAATTTATTGTTCTCGTTTATTTTATTAATAAATAATTGTTTATTTATTTAAATAGCAGCTAAAAAATGGCAAATTAATTAAATTTAAATATTGTCATTTGTTTTTTTTTTATAAATATTTTTTTTTATTTATTTTAATAGCAGTTTAAAATTGGTAAATTAATTAAATTTAAACGTTGTCTTTTTTGTATAAATAATTTTTTATTTATTTAAAAAGCAGCTAAAAAATGACAAATTATATAAAAATAATTTCCAAAACTGAGCAATATTTTAAGTTTGAAACAGTGAAAAAATATAGAAAGTGGCGTTTGCAGTAAGCAATTTTATATTTAAATAATTTTGAATTAATATTATTTTACAACCAATGCAAATATATTTAACACTTGCAATTTATAATTTTATTTATGTTAAAATAAATTTTCAATTTCAATTTCTGCATATTTGCATTGCTCCAAATTTTTGCTTTGTAAAAAGTGCTTTTCATTTTCTTTATTATTATTTTTTTTTTATCGCAGTTGTCGTTGCTTTGCCAGTCATAACACGTTTCACAAGAAAATTAATATACTCTTTGGTAAAAGCATGAACTCAAAAATAAAAACAACAAGCAAAACAAGAACATCTGAACTCAAAATACCAGAAAAAAAAACAAAAAAAAAAAAGGAAAAATGTTGTTGAAAAATAATGCTGCACAGGAGCAGGTTTTGTTTTTGTTTTATTTATTTATTTTTTTTGGGTCGCTGCAGTTTTTGGTGTTGCAGCCACTGGATGAGGCAAGGTATGCGTGTTAGTTGCAAGCATCTAGAACGTGTATATGTATGTGCTTGATTTGTATATGTACATCCTGACTGTACAACAACAGCAGGCTGGTTAGCATACGGCTGTTGTTGTTGCAACCTGATAATTCAATGAAATGAACAATATTTGGCTTTGCTTTTGAAAGTCATAAACAGCATTTAGTTAAAGTGCTTGAATTAAGTAAAGTTATGATTGTTGTTGTTGTTGTTGAGCAAATAAAAATCGCTTATGAACTTCCTATGGCATATGTGAATTTCTCTTGTTGTTGTTGTTGTTGTCAGAGTCTGTCAAAGTTCTGACGTGTTGCAGCAACATGTTGCTGTTGCAGTTTGCCTTGTTTTTTGTTTTTGTTTCGTGCTGATCTTTGTCTTGGCTGCCAGCTGCCAAACAAGCATCAAGGCAATGCTGCTTGTTGTTGTTGCTGTTGTGGTTGTCTTCTTAAGCCGAAATGCAATGAAAAATCAGCGACAACAAAAACAACAACAACAACATAAAACTAGGTCAACTCTGAACCAATTTTACTGGCAACAACAACAGAAATTGCGACAACATTTGTACTGAGATTGCAATGAATTCAAAAAGTCAAAAGAAAAAGAAACTGTAATAATCACAACAGCTTCGGCAACCACAACAACAATAACAACAGCAGCAGCAACAACAAAAGCGAAAATAAAACGTGCCACAAAATAAAAAAATAAAACAACAACACAGCCTGCATTTAAATTTACAGTCTGTCTGAACTCTTAATACGATTATACAGTCTGTGCGAAAAGTGCAATCGCAAATCGCATAATAATTGAAATATATTTTATGTTAAGTGCTGCAAATAATGAAGTTGCACTCAATGCTCAATGTGGCACAACAAAAGCGGCAACTGCAGCAGCAGCAGCAGCAGCAGTCGTCGCCGCCACCACCGCCACAGCCGCCACATTCTGCTGCTGCATTCAAAAGTATTGTAATTTAATTTCATTTAAGTTAATTTTTATTGTTGCTGCGGTTTTAAATCCCCATAATTGAACACTGTGACTAACTGACTGACTCTGCATGGAGCAGACCTACTTACAACAACAATTGTACAGACATCAAGTTAGTCGACTGACTGACTAAATCAGTCAGACATTTACAATTTAGTTTGCCTGCTTTGCCAGCGATTTCTTTGAGAAATTAAACAACAAGAACAACAATGACAAAAATAATTGAACACTAAATTCAAGCATTTGAATAGCTCACTTCAATTTTTTTTTTTTTTTATTGTTCAACTTGCAATCAATCTGAAATTACTGCTTGATTTGGCAAAGGGCAACCAAAGTGCCATACAGTTTTTTGCTTGCTGGAAAAGAGAGAGAGAGAGAGAGAAAAGAGTAGGTCACCTTAATTCACACAGAAATTTACTATTCTTATTTTATTTTTTTAGCAGACAATCCTACATAGATTACAATGTGTGAGCTATATTAACTGAGGCCTTGAGCCAGCGTGCTTTATATAAGTTATGCCATAATTACATTGTTTATGTTTATTGTGCAAATATGTGTTTTTACATTTGATAGTAGAACGGGTAAGATTTTATTGTAAAGCTGTCAATGTGTCTGTCGGCAGCGGTTGCTCGTTGCAGAAGTGACATTTTAGGTGTTGCCGATTTTATTTCGCTTCTGATAAGAAATAGCAATTATTTTTCTTCCATGAATTGCAGAGATTGATTGCATTGATGCAAAATGCTTGGAATATCTACGCTAATCATGTAGATGGCGTTTTAAGACGGGTCTTTTTAAGTAAAGTTTTTATGAACCAATATTAACTGTTGAAAGCGAGCGAGCATTTGATTATTATCTCTATTATTCTGGTTAATTGCTTGGACTGTTGCCATGTCTTGACAGCAAATGACAGACAATATTTTCACCAACTTTTTCTGTTGTATGTATATAAATCGGTTTTCTTTTGTTTTAATTAAAATCTATCTACATAAAGGATGTTCAGTAAATTTTATTATATTGAAGGTGGCTCTGTTAACACTCTTTGGGCGGCCTAAAAGATGGAAAAATGGTTGGTGTCGTACTTTCAGACGGCAGCGGTGTTGCCTATTATCAAGCAGGTTTATGGTCAGGTGGTGGTAGTATCGATCCAGTCATGCTGCTTTTGACTGAAACGTCAAAGGATCACTTGCTTGTGACATGCTTTGGTCAATCTTCGCAGAGCTTTGAAATCTTTGCCGGATTTGAATATTAGATCTTGAGGCTGTGCCCCAAATTTGAATGTGTAAATATAACTTTTTAATGAAATCACGTTACATCAGTGAGAGCATTGTGAATATGAGTAGGTTTTTTTAAAAATGTACTTCAATTATTTTCCAGTTTTCAACAGCAGGGATAAACCGACTTTTGTTTTTGCATTTGTTATTTTTAATTTTACTTAAACTGAAACAAAAGTATTATAAAATAGATGTAATTTTAGATATGAGCACTCCGCTAAATATGAAAAAAAAATACTAATTTCCTTTATAGAAATACAGTCAATTTTACAGCTCGACATTACATTCTAGTTTGGCGTTCTGATGTAATGAAAAATATTGAAAAAAAAAAACGTTACATCAAGAATGAACTCAGAATGTTTGCGAAAGAAAAAAAGTATGGCAGACTCTAAAATTATGTATATACTTGACAGCGTCTATTTTTTTTTAATTACGTGTTAAAATGTAAATCTACAATATTTACTTAGTTTTATGTAGCGCCTATAAATTGTATTCCAATTTCGAATCTCAGACTAAAAATAAAACAGACTAAGCAATTTTTTGGGTACCTTAGACTCGAAAAAATTAATTTATTTTGATAAAAAAACTTAATTAAATAAAACAGACTAAACAATTTTTTGGTAACCTTAGACTCGAAAAAATAAATTAATTTATTTTGATAAAAAAAAAAAAACAAATTAAAGTGCTGGAATAACAATTTTTGTTTGTTACTTAAGTCATGTATATTCAGATCTATGGTTCTTAAACTGTTAGTCGTGTATAATTATTTATATCTTCTTAATAAATAAAGAAGATACCCAAAAACTAAGTTTAAAAAAAAAAATTTTTTTTAAACTTTTATTCGTCTTATTACTAGAAAATGATTTTTTATGAAGTTAAAAAATTTTTTTTTGTATGTAGGAACAATCTTTAAAATACTTCCTTGATTGGATTAGCTTATAGTTCCCTTTATTTATATACATATATAGATTATTATATATTATTTAGGCTCCAAACATTATTATTTCATGGCATTTGAATATTGTGTGTATTGCGTATTTACAAAGCACGATCTCATGCGTAGCTGACGAGAACACTGACTGTTTAATGCTTGTTAAAACATTCTCTTGTGTATATCGTGGCTACTGTCTGGCCACAGAGCATACATCTACTTCGTGTTTGTCGCTGACCATTTCCCACAAGCATGCACCTGAATTTGATTTGTGTTATTAGTATATAAAAAGAATTAATAGTTGAAATATATCTACTTAGCTCTTGGCGCAGATTCAATAAAAATTCCAATACCGATGTTAACTAGAGCTGGGATTCAATACGGTGTAAAATCGATTAGATTGACTGGACAAAATCAAAAATTGTGTATTTTTTTTATAAAAAAAATGTATATAAATATAAATATAATATATATATATATATAAATATAATATATATATATATTTTTGTTTTAATAAAAAATTTTTTTTTCATTAAAAAAAAAATTTATTGTTTTCATTAAAAAAAAATTTTTTTTTTATCAAAAAAATTTATTTTTCACATTAAAAAAAAAAACAATATTTTTTAGATAAAAAAAATATGTTTTGATACGAAAAAAAAGATTTTTTTGATAAAAAAAATTATTCAAATCATTCAAATTATTTTTTGATAAAATAAAATAATTTTTTTGATACAAAAAAAAAAAATAAAAAAATATAAATTATTCTCCCTTAATTTTTATTTAAAAATAACAACTTTTACTATGGTTTAAATAATAATAATAAAAAAAAAACGAAAACAATAATTATTAATAATTTATATTTTATTTATATTTCATTTATATTTTATTTAAGAAAATAAATTTTAAAGTCAAATAAAATAATTATTTTACACATATTTTTAACAACGGCGCACTTATCTTGGCACATTTTGATTTTAAAGATGCTCATTGATGTGCCCAGGCTCTGTCTGAGAGTTTGCCTCATGAAGTGATTTCAATATTAGTTTTTTATTTTTTTTTATAATTATTATTTAATGGCTATAATATACAATTTTAAAGCTTCAAGTTGCAGGTGAAATTAACAAACAAAATCATCACATAAACTATAGAAGGTGCAAGAGTTTTCAGCATTTTTGCATTGGTCCATTTTCTATAGTATTTATTTAGGCCAAAATGAAGAAAGTTGTATGAATTTCATTTGTAAAAGGCTGGATGTTTTTTTTTTTTTAATTTAATTTTGAGCACACGTTTAAACGCAAGTTAAAACGTAATTTTTGGTTCTTGAAGATCGCAGAAGCAGCGATGCTTTCAAAATTCCTAACAAACGGCATAAACTGTTTCCTTTATGATATACACATATTTTTATTTATTATTATTTTTTTATTATACCATAACTTTTTTTTTATTTTTATTTTTTATTGTGCATTATGCAGCATATGCAGCTTATGCATGGCACATTTATATTAATGATGATGAGGGAATGAATGCTGCACAGCCATAAATGCCACATAAATTCTAAAATTCTAAAAATGAAAAAAAAAAAAAAAAACATGAAACAAAAAATAGAAAAAGAAATAACCAACTCAGCAGTAAATTGAATTTCATGCAAAAAGAAAAGGAGAAACAAGCGGTAGCAGCAGCAGCAGCAGCAGCAGTAGCAGCAGCCGGCCAGCCTACAACAACAACAGCATTGCCTTTTTGATCATAATCAACATCGAATAAACAAATTTCGTTGGCTGCGCTTCGATTTCATTTCAATCGGTGGTTGGATCAATTTTTGAATTTCGAGCGCTTAATGTGCGATTAAAGTTTGTTCAACTCGCGCCGTGCGTAGCGTGGCGAGAGCAAGAAAGCAGCAGCAGCAGCAATAACAAGAACAACAACAACAACAATAGCAGCAGCAGTAACAGCAACAGCAACAGCAATATCGTTGCCGACAGAAAGACAGCAGCAGCAGCGGAGCAACGGCAACGCATTCTTGGCATACAAAACGCAAACACAAACATTCCGTTTTTGTTGCATCGCTCGCAGCATGGCCATTTGGCTGCTTTGACTGCGTTTTGTTGTTATTGTTCTTGTTGTTCTTGTTTGTAATAATTTTTATTTATTTTGTTTTTGTTTTTCTGCTACTCTACTGCTGTTGTTGTTGCACTTTATTGAAACACTATCACCGCCGCCCACATAAATGCGCACAACACACAAACAATCTGAGCAAAGTTGAAAACTACTCAACAGAACCGAGCCGAGCCGAACCGAACCCAACTGCAGTGAACTGATCTGAAATGCAGCAAGCTCAGTTCGGCCAACAATGAAACACATTTATTGTAGTGCGCATAATGCTTTTTGACTGATGCTTCTTCTTCTTCGTCTTCTTCTTGTTGTTGTGTCTTATAACAACAAGAACAACTACAACTACAACTACAATTTGTTAAAAGCTTTTTCGTTCGTTTTCACGCTGCTGATAAATGCTGCCTAATGTCTACAATGCACTTAAATACGTTTTTCGTTCCTTCTTTTTACCCACTGCAAGAGCATTTGAGGCGAGTCTAGCGAACTGTTTACAGACTTCAAGTCAGATCGATCTAGCTACGCCTCTGCTCATTTAAAGCATCCAAAACTCGCTGTAGATAGACGTTTCTAGGACTTTTGCTATATGTTTCGGTTAGCAGTTTTCAGTCTCTCGAGCTGTATTCGTAGTTCAGTCGATCTAATCACCTCGTTTTCCTCGTTTATAGCACCCTAGCATAGCTAGAGATAGCTGTTTACTTAACTGCTGCTGATATACATCACGCTCTAAAGTGGAAACTGTTTTCTCCTGTCTGCTGAAGGCAACGCAAACAACCTTCCATCGAATTCTCTTGAGCGCAGTTTGTTTCACTTTCTCCAAAGTAAATATTACTTGCGAGAGCTTTTAGAATGCTGCTTGTCATTGTTTCCTGAGGGGTTTCACTCTAGACAATGCTGCATGCTTGGTTTCCTTAGTGCATGGTCTATGCACATCAAGTTACGCCCCCTTAGCTGTGGGTAGATAATGACTTCTTTCATCAGTCATATATATTTCACATTCTGATACCGTTCAAATTACCCAAAGTTAGCTGTCGATAGACATCTAACTATTTTGTTTTACTGAAATTCTGAAAGCACTTCGCAGATCTTAGTAAGTGACTCACCCGTTCAAGCTGTTTGCTTACCTATTTATATAGCAACCATAGATAGTTTTATTCTATTAATGAAGGCAACAGACTTTAAGAAGCGTACCAGATGGTAGCTAAATATAGTCGTTCGTGCTAGCTAAATATAGCTATAGATAGTTATACTGAAAGGCTGAAAAAAGACAGTAAATGCCAGACGTTAACTTTTTATCCAAATAAAGCCAGGGATCAGAGTAGTATACGCTTAGTATACGCTGCCTCAAAAAGCACACCGATACGCTGGCCAGGTGTCTGTTTAGGCAGCGCAAGAAAAATCCCTTAAGGTACTATATAGTTTGACTGCTCTAGAAACTAGATCAGTACAATCTAGAATGTATGGCAAAATGTTTGCTTATTTTTTGAAATACTCTCAGTCGGAATATATTTAAATAATTGTCAAGTTGCCAGCTTTACCTTACTTGGATATTTATTTTAATCGATTTCTAACTATAATAAATAAATTTTTATCTTGAGATTTAAATTGAGATTATAATTGAGATTTTAACCATCTGCAATCGAATGCGCTTTGATTTTAAATCAGACTAAAGTTAAGACTTTTTGTAGAGTTTTATTTACAATAATAAAAAAAAGGCGCTTGGCGAACTTTTGGCACCAAAAAAACTTCTATATATTTTTTGAAAGTGTATATAAACATTTTTTTTTAATAAATAAATAAATCTGCGACTGTGACAGCTAAGCAATTGGCCAGAGTCCTTTCCGACACTGATCAGGAACCTCACATTTGACCCAACTATTTCAGCGCTTTAAAAATATTTCTACTTTCAAACGTTTTTTTTTTTCATTTTTTATCCCATTTTTGAATTTTTTTTATTACGAAGTTGTATGAAGATTCATTATAAATAATTTTTAAATTTACCACTAATAATTGGTATTCAGAATATTTTCATAACTCATAAGATCATATATTTAAAAATATTTCAACTGAAATTTTATAAAATATTCAGGTTTGAAGCGGTTATGCTCATAGGATATTCTGCCTCTAAGAATTAAAAAAAAATGTTTCTTCCCTTACAACAAGGCAAAACTTAGTTTTTGCTGTTTTACCTCTGGCAAAAAAGAAAGTATTTCTTTATAAAATAAAATTAAGTTGAGTTGAGTTGAAATTTGAAAGCCTCTTTACAAAACCCATAATTAAATTTTTCAACATAAGTTTAATTTTATTGTAGCCAGGCAAGGCCAGACAGTGTATTCATTAGTCCATTAAACTCAGCTGTACCGCTTGAACACATTATACTTGTTGTTGTGTATAAATATTTGCTCCTAGCAATGAGACTATGCATAGCTTTGTAGATCAATGGGAGATAAATCTTTTTTGTTTTTCTGTTTGCTTCTACGTGAATGCCAAGCTTTCAACCCCTAAGACAAACCGGTTAACTTCGATGCCAAAGAAAATGGAAATAGTTTAGCAAAGTAGGTCAACGCTTTTTGCGTGATTTACCTCCATCAAAATAAGCAACAGGCGACAGGCAAGACAGCAATGACGCAGCTAGGATACAATTTTTGGGCATTGCTCTATTTTTTTAGGCCACAATTTGGCACGTTTTGTCATTCTATTCAAGCACTAAGGCAAGCAATCCAAGCAGCTCAAATAAATCTGTCCCTTTTTATCTTTTCATCTATTTAGATCCATTTCATGGTGTTTCCTCCTTTGCTTACAAAACTTTAATTCGCCCAATAGATTACGATGCCAAATTGCGTAGCTAAAAAGAGGTAAACGACTTTTGCGCAATTATTAGTTTTTCATTATTTTTACAGCTGCTTTTCTCCGCTTGAATTCAGAAAACGTTTTATTGAATCAACATTTGAATTATGATAGCACAGCCCATTATAAAAGTACTAAATAATTTTGAAAGGGGGAGTTTTCTTACATGGAGATACTGTAATGGCGCTGCTTGGCAGCCCGTTGGGTGTATGCCTATAAAAAAAAAAAAGCTGATTGACAAGCTGTTTTCAATTTAAACACAAGCTTGCTGCTAGTACGAGTAGAGCTATGCAAATGTGGCATGTGGTTGAAGTTCACTGAACTCAGCACTGTGAGGTAACCGTTATTTAATAGAACACAGTAGATAAGCATAACAATAAATAGATATTCAGTGAGGCTTGCTTCAAAGAAATGTGCCCTCCACAAAAACTAGTTGAACCTTGATTTGGGACTATCATGAGGTCGCGGCAAGAGACAAGAGCGGGAACTAAAATAGACAGAGGCGGCAGCTGCTCCATTCGGTATTAAAATGGAGAGCAGGCGACACTACAGCGCGCAGTAAAAGTGAAGCAAAGCGGGGACAAGAGCCATTAGTAAGTAGGCTTGGCAATAGGAGATTGGGGTCTAGATGGGGTCTGCATGTGACAGGCAGAATTTGGTGTACGTATTTTTGATCTGTATCAATAGCAAAGCCGATTTAGCCAAAACCGTCTGTCCGGCGCAGCGCGCAGTAAAAGTGAAGCAAAGCGGGGACAAGAGCCATTAGTAAGTAGACTTGGCAGTAGTAGATTGGGGTCTAGATGGGGTCTAGATGGGCTCTGCATGTGACAGGCAGAATTTGGTGTACGTATTTTTGATCTGTATCAATAGCAAAGCCGATCTAGCCATAACCGTCTATCCGGCGCAGCGCGCAGTAAAAGTGAAGCAAAGCGGGGACAAGAGCTATTAGTAAGTAGACTTGGCAGTAGTAGATTGGGGTCTAGATGGGGTCTGCATGTGACAGGCAGAAATTGGTGTACGTATTTTTTATCTGTATCAATAGCAAAGCCGATCTAGCCATAACCGTCTATCCGGCGCAGCGCGCAGTAAAAGTGAAGCAAAGCGGGGACAAGAGCTATTAGTAAGTAGACTTGGCAGTAGTAGATTGGGGTCTAGATGGGGTCTGCATGTGACAGGCAGAAATTGGTGTACGTATTTTTTATCTGTATCAATAGCAAAGCCGATCTAGCCAAAACCGTCTGTCCGTCCTGTTCATCTGTATGAACGCGTCGATCGCAGAGATGTTCTCTAGAGAGCTGGAGATACCAGGACGCGGTGCACGTGCTTGTTTGATCACTCAAGATATAGCAACGCAATTTAAAGTGTAGCTGTATATGATGAGTCCGGATATCTATTGATTCAAAATTGCCACACCCACTTTCGTTCGTCCGCTCAAATCAAAAATATTTTTTTGACGTAGTCACACCGCTTATTGCCGGGCTATTTTTATTATTTTTATTTAAAATAGACACACCCACTTACGTCCGCCCACACAAATATTTGTATTTTGAAGCGACAAAACTGTGCATGCAGGCTTCTAATATAAAGCCAAATTGAACCACATTAAAATTTGTTGATCACGCCCACACGTTTCTCCAGAATTGATGCCACCCACCCTATTAAATTTCACATTTTTTTCGCACTGATTGAAGACCATCGGCAGTATAATTATGAAACTCTATAATTAAGCTTTAAATATAACTCTGCCTATTTTGGCATTTAAAAAT
>JBANCW010000199.1:0-19472 GCA_037040085.1 Colocasiomyia kotana | reverse complement strand
GTTGAATGTGCAGTTGCTGACGATACTTTTTGAACAGACCTCGCATGCAGTATGCAAGAATACCCCGCAGCTAGCAGCTGCTTTGGGCCGACTCTCGTGGTAATATTTACAGAAATTTTCATTACCAAAAAAAAAAAGGAAGAAAAAATGCTTATAATCATTCATGTCAAGTTTATAATTGCTTCGCTCTTGTGAATCATTTTAATTCATTTC
Source organism: Colocasiomyia kotana (assembly GCA_037040085.1). NCBI lineage: Eukaryota > Metazoa > Arthropoda > Insecta > Diptera > Drosophilidae > Colocasiomyia > Colocasiomyia kotana. The sequence goes on along the minus strand of JBANCW010000199.1, from coordinate 19,259 downwards.
ATTTCGCTTCAATAATAACAAATTTATGGCACGACCATGAAAGCAATAACAACAATAAAAAAACAAAAAAAAAAACAAAAAGAACTCTATTACATCAAAGCAGCATAAACAAAATGTTTTTTTTTTTTTTTGTTGCTTTCAAGAACTCATTAATGACGGCACCAAAAATAGAAATGTTTATTTTCATTGCTTTCGTAAAGCCAAGCAATTTCGAATATGCCATTTAAATGATTTTCTTTTTTCTTTTTTGGAAATCTTTCTTTGGGAAAACTTATTTAGAAACCGCAGATGACACTATAAATTATTTTTCATAATAAATTTCCAGACAAATCATGCGGATTATTCTGATGGGATCTGTGTATATTTTTATGGCATGCCAGAAAGCGGCACTCTGCATTTTCAGCTGTCAAAATTTGGATTAATATGTATTTTGGGGCTTTGACTTCTTCCGATAAATGTTTTATTTTTAAATACAAATCTGCAGGGCAATAGATGCAGTATGCCAATAAAATGTGTTTGAGTGCTTCAAAAAAAAAAAGAAAACAACAAAAATAAAATGTTGTATAATTAATTTGGTATTTTTGAGAGATCTGCTAGGCATCTGGGGTAGTGATTAGTGATCCCCTATAGGCCAAAAAGGTTGAAAAACAACCCCCCACCCCTACTTTATTATTATCGTTTTAGTTTTTGCCAAAAATAGAGAGATCTTTGTATGGAGTGTAAAGCATATTTGGGCTAGTTTTGTGTGCCAAGAAATATGTTTTATAGGAAAATCTGAAACAGCTGAAAGAGCGGGGAGGAGGCTCGTAGCTGACTTACTAGTACCACTTGAGCAGAGCATCTAAAGTCTCGTAGCTGACTTACTAGAATCACTTGAGCAGAGGATCTCGAATCTCGTAGCTGACTTACTGTATCGCTTGAGCAGAGGACCTGAAATCTCGTAGCTGACTTACTAGGATCGCTTGAGCAGAGGATCTCAGAGGCTGAGACAAGAACTGAGCAACTAGAATTAATTTGATCAAAATTTCGCTCATTTAGATAGACCAACTTGAGGCGATCTCCAGGCTAAGTCTAGGGCAGCCTTCCCTGGATGTAAGGCATTCAGCTTAAGAGCTAAGAATTCCTTTGAGACAGCTTTGGGTCACTACTACCGATTCGGCCAACTAGACTCAGAGAACACTGCAGCCTAAGCCGAGTGCAATGCTTAAGCTTGATGCGACGCTGCCTCATAGATATCCGCGCGAGGCGACGAACCGCTCTGTATAACAACTTCAGTCGAGGCTGCAGCGACGGCATGCCAGCTGCGCCGTCTTCTAGGCACGTCAAGCACCAGCCTGGCAAGTACAGATCACAGGATACAGATCACAGGATACAGATCACAGGATACAGATCACAGAGTACAGATCACAGTGTGCTGAGCAGTATGCAGTGTGAGAATTGAGCCCTCGTTACGTCACTGGCATCGCAACGGGCCTCGCTCAAGCCTAGGTGGGTCGAGTGCCTGCTAGCCCCACATACAGCGCTGGCTAAGTAGCCAAGGAGTGCGCTTGAGACACGTAAAGAACCAGAGCTTTCGCAAGTCTCAACCAACAGGAGGCAAGCATACCAGGATGTCAGTAGAGTATAAAGGAGCTGAGCGTCGGTCGGCGCTTGAATAACTAGAAGACAAAATTTAAGCTCTTGACGCAGGCCTTGGAACATGTCTGTGGGTTCTATATAAAGTTCAGTTGAAGCATCAGCTAATAAGTGAAGAGCACTAGAATTGTGACCTCTTGACACGGGTCTCGGAACACGTCTATGGGTTTTAAATAAAATTGGACAGCTTTTCAGTTGAAGCATCGGCTCAAAGTGTGGCTGTAGAGCAGCGCCTAGGCAGGAGTTTGCCTTGCGCTACTCCAGTTACTGCTCAGACTTTGGGGCTGTCAGCTGCGCAGCGTTTCCTGTTGGCCGACTTCATCAGAAGAAATTCGCAGTGCGAGCGAACGCTGCTGGGTCTGCTCTAGATTTCTGCTGCCAGAAATTTTCGAGGGCTAAAATGAAAGAACTCAAATTGAAGCACGTAGAAATTTGAGGCATGCCATGCGAGTGTTTTTACTGTAACGCCGATTGGCTACTGGGATGCAAAATGGAGTACGCCAGGGCCGAGTGGGGCAACAAATAAACTACGGCATTGCAGTTTTGAATAAACAAGGTGCAGCAACAACAAAAAAAAAAAAATAATATAAATTTTATGTTTTTTTGTTTTTGTATTTTATTTTTTTTTGCATAACCAACGAACGCATAACAAAGTCTCAAAACGATTTGGTTGTTATGGCAAAATGGTTGTTGTACAACAATTCAAATCGCATTCAGGTGAAATTTTTTTATTGTTGTTTTTATTATTATTATTATTTTTGTTTTTTTTTTTTCTAAATTTGTTTTTGGAATTTCATATTGAGCGTTGCAGATGGATGCAGATTGGTGCCATAAACGAAACTTGGATTCAACTTTTTTGATTGTTTTATGTTTTTGGTTTTTGGTTGTTTGTTGTTGTATTTACAAATGCTAATTGGGGAGTTACGCAAGTTATTGTTTTTTTTTTTTTTTTGTGGGAGGCAGGCAGGCACATTGGAGAGAGTGGAGTGGGCTAGGTGTAGTGGAAGCGGTTGGTGGGATAAAAAAAATTTTTTTTTGGTTTTTTTTTTCTTTGTTGTTAATATATTTAAATACCATTTTGGAGCATTGTAGCGTTTCGTTAGTGGCCTCTGTGAAGGCCCTTCTAAGTCGCAATTTTCGGCTATCGGACAATGTCCGTGGCATTAGAAGAACGCCCTGAAGAAAATCGTTTTAGGCGATTGATTAGTAGAGAATTGATAAAGTTATAGACAGTTAAATTTACAATACATATAAAGTTATAGTTAATATTAAATAGTTATAGTCATAGGATAGTTAAACATATAGATACATATAGATTGGCAGAAGTATTTTCAATTATTATTATTATTTGTTGTTGTGTTTCTTTTCTTTGTAGAATTCAAAAACAATTGTTTTTTTCTACATGGAAATGAAGTGAGAATGAAATTGTGTGAGACGAATAATATGAAAAAAAAATTGGAATATAAGAGTTTCACTTTAAATAGTAATTAAATTAATATGAAATAAAAAATAAAAAATAAAAAAACAAAAACAAAAACGGAACAAGCTTCTAACTGAGTTCTGAGAGTAATAAAACTATTTTTGTAGCAGGTTCAGCAGGATCTCCAGCTGCATAGTCTTAAGCTAGCCATAAAGCTCTACCTACTTCAAGCTCGCTCTAGCACTCAAAGTCCTTTTAATATCAATAATAGCTGCAATAGCCCAATTCCAGCAGTTGACCAAGTTTACGCTAGAATTGACGCAGTTGACAACAGAATTAGCAGCATAAACTTGGTCAACAGCTGCAACAACAAACATCGAACAATTGAGGCAAACTGATCTCCTTCCGGCACTTGCACAGGCTAACTTGGCATACCAAGCATGAAAAGGGTTCGTCGGACAAGTCATAAGACGTAACAATGTTTTCCAGGCGTGACTGTACCTCGCGCCGACTGAATGCGCTATTATCGCCGAACATTCGGAGAGCGAGGAGAGTCGAGAGGTCAGCGTTAATATTCTGTGTTCGGGAAGTCTGCGACGCAGACGTCCAACATGAATTTGTTCGCTCCTGAACAAACCTACAATGCCAAATTTTACGTGGAAGTGCTCAAGGACTCAAAATCAGCGTCAAGCGTAAACTACGAAGGCGTCGCAGTCGGCTGGAGGCTGCCGTCCAGCTCTCACCTGCTTCGCTGCTGAATGGCAGGCATTGCAACACTTTGCCAGCTCAGCTGTGCCCCCGGATACAACGGCATTTTCGAGACGACAGAGTGGAGCCAAGCAGCTTCCACCACGGCTGTAAAGGTCATGCCGGAGTATGCCTAGCGTGACGGCTTCGTTGCCTGGAAGGCTCAAAGCTATCACATTTTGTGTAGACTTTGTGGAGTCTACGCCATGCCACAAAATCAATGAACCCTAAGCCAGTAGGTTCCAGTCTCTGGTACAGAGGCATCACATTGTAGTAATTGGCATGGCGCCATCTGGCGGTGTCTTTAACAACTTATTAGCATTAAATGTGTGCCAGCAAAAGAGGCAGAAGAAAAAAGTTTAATAACAAAAGTTCTGATATAATTTTCTAAAGTAAACAATAAATTTCTAAAGTAAAATATGCATTAGAAGAAATTGCCTATCATATAGACTAGCAGTGGGCAGCAAAACTTGCTAATTTTATGCTTTTTTTATGGCCATAATCGCTAATCAAGGTATATAAAGAAATATAATTTGTAATCATTCAAAGCTTTTGGTATGTCCAAATCGAAATATGGTCAATATCGGCAATGGCAACATTATAAAAACAATAATGTTTTTATTGCTGCAATAAAAAAAAAATACATTTCAATTTGTTTATCTATGGTTTACAAAAATAGCATGTATACATATATATATGTGTGTATGTGTGTGTGTGTGTGTGTGTTTGTGCGTGTTTATGCACATGAAAATCAACTAATTATAGTATGATGATTGCTTATACAATATATCGTAATTTGAATGAACTTTTTCAGAATATATAATTAGCTAGATGTTAAAAACATGCCAAATTGAATGAAATTTTGGCTTCTTGTTGCTATTGTTGCTTCTTCTTTTTATTATTATCGTTATTAATAATAATTATTTTGCATTGATGGCAATGCAAATTTGCAACAGCTCTAATTAGTGTTTAATGTCCATGTCGTTGTTATTAAACGGGACACACACACACACACACACACAATTATGATGCAAATATTTTAATGCGACATCTGTGCACTGCAATTGTCAGCGAGCATTTACCGAACACGGAACATTTCGTTCTTCTGCTTGCTGCTTGCATGTGTGGATCGCATGTTGTGGAGTTCATTGACACTAAAGACACAGAAAGCGTAACTAAAAATAAACACAACAGCAAAAACAAACCAACTAAATTTATTCAAAGTACAGAAAAAGCAGAAAAAAAAACAAGAATTTAAAACTTTTGCGAACAAAAATTAAATTTCATATTGCACTCGCCGCCATGCAAGAAAAGTTCATGACGTGTTCGCATTGCATAATTGAGTGGCGGCGCAGCCTGCTAGAGCTTTTTATTCAAAAGAACAACAGCAAAAACTGTTACTGAAAGAACACGAACGTGTGAGCAGGAACGGCACAGAACTTTTGCGTTAGAAGCGAAAGCTTTACACGCTTGCATACGCTAAGTAGGCAGACGACTGACCGACCGACCAGCACAGCAAAGGTGAACACAGCAAAAAGCTTTCACATGAAATGCAAAAGCTTTTTGCAGCAGGCAGCAGCGAACGGGATGCGCTGGCATTTCAAGCAACATTTTAATGTGTGTGTGTGTGAGTGTTGTTCGTATTTGTATGCTTGCTTGCTTGACTTGACTTGGCTTGACTTGGACTACTCTGTGTGCAGTGCTGCGCTGCGATGCATGCATGGCTTAAGTGGCAGCGAGCAGACAGGAATTACAATTTACAGTTCAGGCCCCAACAGAGCAATTATATATTTCCAAACGAAATGCACTAATAAGTAGCACACACACACACACATACATATGCAATATAAGTATGTACTGCCGCAGCACCAGCAGCTGCAACGTAGTGCCCGCAACAAAGTCAAGCAACGTCACCCAATGAGTGCACCCCATGAGTACGTTTGTGTGTATGCCCTGCAGTTATATTACTTATTACACTGCAAAAAAAAAAAAGTAACACAAACAACAAGAAGAAAGCGCACAAAGGCAGGAAACATGGCAGCTCACCGCCTTGCAGAAGAAAAAAAGAGCCAGCAAATGTTTGAAAAGTTAAGCTACAGTCTTGTTTTTGCTGTCTACCAGCCTTGCCTGACTGACTCTGCCTGCCTGCTGACTTAGCTGTTAACTGTTCGTTGCGCGCTGCTTGCTGTCGCGGCTGGCGGCTGTTTGGCTGTTTGCCCATTGTAACTACGCTGCACACTGGTTGGCACTTTATTTATCATGGAGTTAAATTTTCTTTTACGTTTGCAACTCTGCAAATAAATTTTAAAAATATCCAGCCAAATTAATATATTTTTTCAATTTTCCCACACATGAGAGAGCCGACAATTTGTACGGTATTAGCAATCACTTTGAGTGTCCAAGTCCCAAAATATAATTGTTCTACTGGCTTCTATGTAGAGTATCTGTTGTCGTGAAGCTGATTCGTGTACCGAGCCGAACTTTTATATTTATTTATTATTAATGTTTTTTTTTTTTTTTCCAATGGATTCATTGAATAAGCCCAAAATGACGCCGCAAATAATTGATTTTTTTCTCAGTGAACTTTTTTTTTATTACATAATTTTTTGCACAATTCATTCTATTGCCTGGTTTTTTTTCTAGTGTGCCCGTTCCTTTATATCTATCTATAAACGCATAATTTTATTATAGTTTGCTAGTGTTGTCAAGCAGTTCTGTATTCTGGCCTTTTGCATCACTATTTCTAAATAAAGCGCTGCCATGGGCAAACTTTTATATTTTAGTTTTTATGCCGCATGCAAATGAAACTCAGATCAGTGTGCAGTGCATCCGCTTAGCTTTTCTTAGCTTGTTAGCTGTCAAGTGGCAAGCTGGCACAGCACAGCAGTTAGGCAAAGCTTTTAATTTGTTGTTGTTGGCGTTTTTGTTGGTTTCTGCTTTGTTTTATGCCACATTTGATTGTCTTAGTGTTAAGCCATTTTGACTGTTGCTAAGTTGAAAGCGGCTTAGACTATTGGACATTTTTTTTTCGCGTTGCCTCCTTAGCTGGTTGGCAACTAACTATGTAATAGCAGTAGATTATTATAAGTGGGATGAATGCTACGACTGCGCTGCCGCTGACTGGTGTCAACATAAAAGCAATGAACAGAAATATAAAATGCGACAACAAAATGTCAAAGAGTGAAACCGTTCATCAATCATTTTAAGGTCACAGCAAGCGTAAAGACAAACATATTGCTATGTGTGTGCGTGCGTGTGTGTGTGTGTGTGTGTGTGTGTGTGTGTGTGTGTGGTAGGTGTAGGGGAGCAGGACAGTGACATTTATAGTTGCCAGAAACTACTTTAACCACAAGCTGGCCCCCAATTTGCCCGCAAGTATTTGCAAACATTTTTCGCTACTTTATCAACAGTCAAAAATATCTGTTTATATTATTTTCTGCTGTTTTTCTTTATTGCTTGTAATTTGCTGTTATTTTATTTTTTTTTGTGCCATTTTCGCAATTGAAAAAAGAAAGAGAAAGAGGAGGAGAAGGAGAAGAGAAAAAAAAAACGCAATGCAAAACGCAAACAATCAAGAAATTGCCAAAGGCTATTGCCCACAGAAGCCCTGAGATATGCAATTTATTTACATTGTATTCGGGGCGGGCGCATAGCAATTTTGTGTGTCCTACTGCAGTCACATAGTGCATATGCACTTAATTAAGTGTATATAATTTTTATACCCGCTACAGTGTAATTTTATTACCTTTCAACACTCTGCTGCTGTTGCTGCTTCTACTGTTCTTAACCCCCTCCCCTCCACGCATATTGCCGAGCTAATTTTAAGGCGAACCCAGACGGCACTTGGTATATGGTTTATGGAATTTCGTATATTGCCCTGGTTGACAAAGTTGCGGATCTCAGCTGATTTTGACCGCTAAACGACATCTTAGTGCGCACTTCCAAGCTGATATTTCAAAATAAAAGTACATTTTTTTTTTATTATTATTAATTAAGTTTTTACAATCTGTCCAAGTGACACTCAGCAATATGATCCACATACGGTTTATTCAGCGAATCGATACACTCTAGTGAGTATAACCTATAAATTTACAGTTATTCCTAGACAAAATAATTATTAAATTATGCATTGCAGTCTGTGCGGTCTTCGTATCTGCCTGCTATTATCCAAAAGTCTAATTGCTAAGCTGTCTTCAGGGTTTTCCAGCCTTTTCTGGTGCTCGTTTCTGGGCATTCGTTTTATTGCACGCCCGAACCATTGTCTCTGTGGATTTCAAAATTGCCGACAAACCAAAAGGTTTTAACTATTTGCCCAGCGTTGAATTATTTCAATATTCGTTGTACTTGCTGTACCCCAAAGTTCCTTGACAGATGTCCAGACTGACTAGCCGTATTTTCGCCGCTAAGTTGAGATCGTGGGCGCAGTAGCCATTATATTTTTTGGATTCATGGATAAATATGAAAAATTCAATTTACAGTCATTTTTATACCCCAAACATCTGGCTAGCCCCATAAAAAAAATATATATACTTGATCAGTCATTTTTATACCCTAAACATCTGGCTAACCCCATAAAAAATATATATATACTTGATCGATAGCCGAGTCAGATCGTCAGTGGTAAAGGCGCGCACTGCTCGGCTTCCAATTAGAGCCTGGCCAGTTTTCCTCTCCAATCAATTTGAGGAACTTGATTGGGTTGCCCGAGGATCATTTCCCTAGCGTCTATTCTCAGAGTATTCCCAGTAGTTCGACTATCCTTGGTATATCGTGCTTTGGCCAGGATTGTTTGGTTGCTCTACAGCTGGTATTTCTGTCGTAGTGCTTGCTGAAGCCGACTCTTTTCTGGCTAGTTTACCAGCCTTTGGGTTACTTTCTATATTCCCCTGTCCGGGAACCCAGATCAGCTTTGTATTGTTGTGTTTGCCAGCTGAATTAAAGCTTTTAATGCAGTCAGCTTTGATGTCACCGACTTTTTTAAAATTCACTAGCATTAAGCCTATTTGGTCTAGGGTTGTCGTGCGCGTGTCACGCTAATCATCGTGTCACAAGCACGCTCAAAATATTCGATTTCGTGAGTGTTTGCGTGTCGGGCAGCAACACGACAACAATCAATATTTGTTTCTCTGGCTGTTTATTTTTGAAATTTTTAATTATTGAAATAAAAGTGAAATTTTGTATTTTCGAAAATGTCGTGCGTGCCGTGCTGTGTCATGTCGTGTCGTGTCGTGTTGTGTTGGGGCGATTCCGAGCCGTGTCGTAGAATTAAATATTATTACATATAAATTGATTATAAATTGATTAAAAATGCTGTAACTGACGATGAATTAAAATGTTGAATCCTCTCCCTTGCCGTACTACGATTATCTAGTTACAGCGATTTGAAGCCAGCACCCCCCGTCTAGCAGCGGCCCTCGAATTGCCACTGTCCACTTGCAGCAGGGTCTTTTGTAGTCGAGTGCACCCGACTTGAACAGGCTAAAAATGTATTTAACGCAAATAACTCTTAAATTTGAGCTATTAAAAGTTAAGAGTTCTTTTTTTAGATCCTGTCATAAAGCAGCAAACAGCAGACTTATTGCGGCTATAAGAAATTGAGTAAATTTATTTCGGAGGTCTGAAGAGTGGCAAAATTACTCTTGACGCGAGTTCAGCACTGAAGAAAATGGGAGTGTTAACTTGGCATTTAGGAATTTGCGCGCTTTTGATGTGCTACAAAGCTGGGCATAGAAGGGTACCACGGGCAACGCCGGCTAAAACTCGCATTCGAATGAAAAGTTAAAATGTTTCGGGTCAAGTCGTGGTCAGGTCGTTGTAGCATTTTGTATTCTGTTTTATAATTTCATATTTCGTGGCGTGTATGAAAAATATGCAATTACCTGGGCCACGCTGTCGTATGCGTAATATTGATTTAACTTTCATTTCTTCGCTGGCTTGTCTGCTTGTCTGATTTTGTATTTTCGCATTTTTCTCAGCAACTAATTGGATTTTCAATGGGCAAGCAACAAAAGACGAAATGTCAACAAATGGCAAAGGAAACGAAAACTCGAGTTGCAAGAAAGAAAAACAATAACAAAAGAAATAATAAATAAATTATGCTCATTCTGATGATGCGGCGAATGTTCATGGACAATGTTTGGCATGGCGTGGCGTGGACTAAATTTAATACATAAACTAATCAGAGGTAGTAGAGGAATAAAAGTTATATACAGAAATTGAGATAAGCATAAGCCTTAGTATATATATATACCAAGTGGGCCTGTGTGGGTCTCTGTCTGAGGCGAGCTTGGGATGGGCTTTGCTAGTATTGCTAGGGTAGACTTACCTGTTTGAAGGGCCGCATGCCGCCGTTGATGCGTAGGGAGTCGGCGGCAATGCCAGCGATGCCATCTGTGGTGCTCTCGCGCAGCTGCTTGAGGGACACATTCGGGACGGTGTGCGAGTGTCCGCAGGAATTGTGGGCACCACAGCAGATGGCGGTGGTGCTGGACTCTGGCTGTGAGCTTTGCCGTATGATGCGTGAGCCATTTGTGGGGGACGATGTGATCAGCACTGGTGGCACCTGCTGCGAGTGCTGCTGCTGCTGATGATGCGACTGCTGATGACTGTGATGCTGCTGCTGCTGCTGCTGTAGCAAATGATGCTGCTGCTGCTGCTGCTGATGCTGCAGCGCAGTGTTTGATATGCAAATGGCCATCGAGCTGCTTAGGTTACCCTGTTGGAAGGCACTTTTGACGCTGTCGCGCGATTGCGAACGATCGATTTGGCCGGTCGTCGTCGATATGGGCGTGGTGGAAGCACGACGACTGCAATTGCGGCATGCTCGACAACGGCTGGGTACGCTAGGCGGTATGCTCGATGATAGATTCTGATATGATGATGTGCCCAAATTTGGATGACTGCTGGGCGCAGCATGGCCAGCTTCGTGCTGCTGCTGTTGTTGCTGCTGCTGATGATGATTGAATGGCTTTAGATTTAAATTCATAATTGATATGGTCGGTTGCTTTTGTTGCTGCTGCTGTTCTTGTGTCTTGGTCGTTGAGCCAGCAACAGATGCCGAAGCTGATATTGTTGTGGTCGTTGATGTGTTCTGTGTTAGTTCTTGGTCCTCTTCGTGTACTTCAATATCAGGCACAATGGATGTTGCACGAAGCCCCTGTTCGATGTCCTCGTCGTGCACAGAGCCGCCGCCAATGCCGCGCATGCTCTCCTCGGAGCCGATGCGCGCCTGCTGCGACTGCTGCGGGCTGGTCAAATATGTGGAAGTTCGATCCTGACGCATCAGTGTCGGTTTGCCGCCCGATGTGGAAGCCATATTGTTCGCTGCTGCCGCCGCTGCTGCTGCTGCTGCTGCTGCTGCCGCACTAGCTGCAGCTGTTGGTCCGTTCGCCGAACTATTTTTGACTTGCCGCAATAAGGCGGACCTGCCTTTCGTTGGGTTTGAAACTAGCAGTGAATCCGTTTCCTCCGAGCTAACATAACCCGAATTGGCGTTGTCGTTAAGCTTCTGAATTGACATCTGTAAGAAAAGAGCAGAGCACCACAACTCAAATTGAATGCACGCTTAAGCCATAATGCTATCTCGCCTTCACTTAAAAATAATAATAATAATCATAATAATAAAATGCCGTTAGTTGCCGCATAGCGTCATGCAAAAGCTCACAGAGTGGTGATAAAAACTAAAACTACAAAAAAAGCTTTGCCCGCAACGCACAACTAATAGACAGCTAAAAAGCTTAGGCATAAGCATGTCTCTGCCTGCATGTATGCATGTATGCATGCGTGCCTGCGTGCGTGTGTGTGTGTGTGTGTAATACAACACCTGCCGTTTGTGAAAGCTTGATGACCAAACTCGCTCATATCATTACAGACACACCTACGGGATATGGCAAACACTGGAATGTAAACATGCCAACTTCACTTTAATTCCAACACAAAATACAACAACAACAGCAACAGCAACAAAAAACACTACAACAACAATAAAATGAACACATTTGTAAACCAATTCAGCCAAACACAAAGCACGCACATGTCTTACCTACGCATACAGAGGCCTCAATGACCTCTCCCCTCTGCCTGTCTGTCTTCCTATCACTCTGTCTGTCTTGCTGTCTGTCGCTATGCCTATGCCCGTCTGTATACGCCTAGCTGTACACGCCAGGGCTACCAGTCCGAAAAATATACACCAAATGAATAAAAATAAAAAATAATAAGCAAACAAGAAAACTGAAACCAATTTGAAGCTAAAACATTTTTCAAAATCCAACAATAAAATCAATAGTTTAGCCAAAAATAAAAAATAAATACAAAAACAAAAAAAAAAAAAAACATAAATAAATAAAGATAGAAAAACAAAAAAGAAGAGCAAAGCAAACAAGTAAACACTGTAAATTAGGCAAGAGAGAGTTAGTTGCTGCTACTAACTTAGTTGCTGCCGCTGCTGCTGCCGCCCGCTCTAGTTGCTGCTGCTGCCGCAGTTGTATGCTGCTGCTGCTGTTGCTGCCACACACTGAAGAGCCAAGCTACAAATATTTCATATTTATTGATGACTGAATGGCTTCTGGCTTCTGGCTTGGCCTCATAACTAATAATTTTCAATATAAATTTATATTTCATTTCATTTTTCCTTTCTTGTTTTCCTTTACATTTTAAATGCGCTGGTTGCGGGTGCGCCGGAGAGGGGGAGGGGTTGAACTGATGGGTCGCAAGGTGAGCGTGTGAGTTAGGCGGGGAGCCAGTCAAAGCTGAACAGCTGCTTACAAATTTGTTCGCATGTTTACAATAAAGCGTGCAACTAATAATAGACAACAACTAGAGTAAAATGCAGCAGCAGCAACAACAACAACAAGTACTACTACAACAACATTATAACTATAGTAATAGCTAAAGTAATAAGCAGCAACAAAATGGAGCTATACCCAAAGCACAAAACAATTTGCTGTTGCCATATTAGTATACGATATGTAGCATATATTGCAGCGAGGGGCAGCTGAAAACTTCTTCCAGCTTATGCACCAGCACAGCACAGCAGCTGCCGCTACTACACTGAGTGCAAAAAGTTCGCTTCTAACTTAAGTTGCAAGTTCGACTCGTTTATAGAGTTCCTTGCCCTTTTTTCCAGTTACTCCCAATTTCAATATCAAAACCAAATATTCTGGAGTCCAAATTTTAATCTCAAAGCAAAATCTCAAGCGCGATATACTCTATTTTTTTTCTCAGTGTAACTTAGGTTAGGTCACTCGATCGGCAGCTACTTCCAGCAGCCTGGAAGCTGGCTGGAAAAAGGCCAGCAGCATAGCAGAATCACTGCGGCTGCCCCAGCTAGTTTGGTTGCTGGTGGAGAGCGTGCCAAGCAGCTGCATTAAAGAAGTTGTCCAGCCGGCTTCCCGCACTGCCCGCACAGTTCCTACAGTGCTAGATGCCGAGCTAGGGTTAGGCTTTACTCTTAGCAGGGCGTTTTCAAACCTCGCGTATAATAAAGCCTTCAAAAAGTGGGTACAGCAGCTCCATGGGTCTGAAATGAAGCAGAGCTTAACACGCCTAACACATTGGCCTACATGTCAGCTCGGCGTGGGGCAGAGTCACCACAGCTGCCGAAGATCTTAATTAATATTAAAAAAAAATGAGTCTTCTAATTAGAACTGGTTTCTGATAGATGCTCACAGTCGCGGCTGCTTTTAAGTGAAGTCAAAACTGCGTTTTAGTGTGACCAGACTTGCTTACAATTCAGTTTATATGGAAAAAACTATTTTGCATGGCTGAGAAGCAGAAATATGCCTGTCTGCCAGTGCAGTAATTATTGGATTTGAATTTTCAAAATTACAACAAAAGTCTGCAGACTGCATACAGTGGCTATGCCTACTCAGTCGGACTACCAGTCTTGGATAACGCTGCAAACTATAGACACGCGTTCGTGCCACGTACAGCGTTGCAGCGAGTTCTCAGTCTAAACTTTGCACATGGAAGACCAAAGTGCTTGGCTATCCAGCGCACTTTCGGGCTGTTAAGTTCCAAAAAAATCAAACGACATACAAACAGCAGACACTGTGGAGCACTACTAAGCAGGTGTCGCTTGAAGAAAAGCGAGAGATTTCAGCGAGCAAAGAGCTAAGCCTGGAAGCTTAGCCAAAGGGCGTCGAACGATTTTACGATTTACGAAGAAAAACTGAGCTTTCGACAAGGCAACTAAAAGACAAATTGTTTAAGATTTCAAGCCGAAATTCGTTTCTGACGTACAAGAAAATATTCCAGTGAAATTTTTAAGTTCGGATTACCATTTTCATGAAGGCTGCAAGCCGCTTCAGAGACGCACCACTACAGAGTCGAAGTCTCAGGTATTTGGAAAATTCGAATAAAAACGGAACTGAAGAAACTAATTTTTAGCTAACAATTTTATCTAAATCTGCAACGTAATACAAGACATCTAAGTCCTGAACATAAACCTGAAACGGTTCAAGAGAAATTTCAGATGCAGATCAGCTTGCGAATATCAATTTGGTGCGAATCATCCGCAAATACAGATTCCATTCCAATACCGAAACGAGTCATTTTTTTTCCGTCGAAAATTACAAATTTCTAAAGTAGGCAAAAAAAATCAAATGAAATTATTTCTGCGCCCAAAATTTAATGATTTTTCACCCGAACAGACGATTTTTCGACATTGCTTTAAACAAAAGCTTTGCATTAACTATAGAGATTAAAATTGTTATTTTAAAATTGTTAAATATTAAAATTGTTATTTTAATCTTATTGCTATAGAAAATTTAAATTTTTTATTGTTTTTTAATTTTTAAAATTTTTTTAAATCTTTTAATTAAGATTAAAATAACTTAATGCTATAATAAATTAAAATTCGTGTAATTTTAACAACAAAGACGTTCGAGCGACTGCTTTGATAATGGTTTTCCATAAAGAAAACTGCATTTTCATAACGGTATACCGGGCATAAAAGAGTTTTAATTTATTTGCCCAAAACGCGAAAGGAAGAAAGAAAGTTCTCACTCAGTTTGAAATTCAGTTGAACGTTAAAAACACCCATTTCACAATGTGGTTGTATCAAAAAAATTATAACAAAATAACGGTAATTGATTGAAAAATGTGTCCAGCCCTTTTTTACACACAACTAAATTTTTAATAAAAAAAAATTTTTTTCATTTGATTTTGCTGACTGCTGCGAAAACTATAAACGCTTTTCTGCAAAGCAAAATTGTTGAGTTTCGGCCTCAAGCGAGCCTCGACAAATGTATTGTTGTTGTCCTGTTGTAAGTTTTGCAAGCCGAGCCAAGTGAATGGCCCACAATGGCACAGGACAATAGAATGTTAACACCTTGATAGGCTGCCTGGCTGGCGACAGGACCAACAGGCCGCAGTGTCCTGTTGAGTTACTAATTCCTGCTCAGCCATGGCAAATGCTATTACCCTCAGCTGCGTTGGCCAATTACTCTTCGGCCTCCCCGCTAAAGCTGTCAGTCGGCCTGTCGCCTGTCGTCAGTCTGCGTTTCGAATGCAATCAAATTTGTGCAACTCAATTTTCAAAGCGATTACCGATTGATAGGTATGTTTAGCCTCAGCTCCATTAAGCTGCCATGGCAGCATATAAATCTATCTATTGAAAACAAAAATTTAATTATACATTGCTTAAATCACGAGTCGGGTGACAGCAGACGGATATATCGCACGACTGCTTACTGTATATCAGTTTTCAGTTTTCAGCTTTCAGTTTGCCGTTTTTAGTGCTCGACTTGGTGGACTGCCTGTGGCAAGCGCGGCGCGAAGCTAGTTGGGGCCATAAGTTATGCGAATGCCGTTCAGGTGACCCAAATGTCATTCAACACTCAATGCTGAAACATGGCAGCAACGGCAGCAGCAAACCGAGCACGTCCAATAACAATAAAAACAGTGGCAGCGGCAGCAGCAGCGCCAACGCCAACGTCAGCGTCAGCGCCAGCGCCAACAGTATTGTGCACTGGTCGTGTCCCAAACAGAGGCACGGCGACAAAAACAACAGTAGCAAAAACAAAGGCAGCAGCAACAACAACAACAGCAGCACTAACTAAAACGAGAAACAAAACGACAAAAAAAAAAAAAGGAAAACGGAAAATTCTATTGTGTAATGGGAAGCCGCTTCAGGTTGGCGGCCCATTCAAAGCTGACGGCGTTCTTGTTTAATGGCCACAACTCAGCGAGCGAACCCACAGTGGCGCAGCGCAGTCAAGTAGCAGTCAGCAGCGACGCCATGCCCCAAAACGCCCACTGTTCGCATGTAGAGATAAAAATTTATTGCACAACTCAAAATCACAGGACGACGAGGACGACGAGGACGACAATGAGGACAACGGCAACGTTGAGGGTTTCTTTTTATTTTTGCTTTTGATTTTGCTTTTGCCTTATCCAAGCTGATTTGTTTTTTTATTTTTTATTTGTTGTTGCTCTTGCTGTTGCTATTGCTGTTGCTGTTGCTATTGCTATTGCTGCTGTTGTCCATGCTGCTGGCCCAAGGACTAAGTACAAGTATTTCCATACACAGGCACAAGCACCGATGCCGAGCGAGCGACACCGTCACCGTCACCGACCCAACTGGCACACATAAGAAAGCAACTAAAAGAATCATAAACTTAGCCATAGTCATGGGCTATAGCAACAACAGCTTTTATCATGCTTAATCCTAACAATAATGGCTCCCGCTCCGCCCACTCCCTAGCCGCCCTACCCACATACGCCAGCCGCCTCATCACGTTGCCGTGCTGTCACGACAAGCGGTGGGCGGTGGTCACTTTAACAGCATTGTAGAATCAGACTGATGAAAAAGTTGTTAAGTCCTTGCCGAGCAAGCGAAAGCCAAAAGGAGAGAGAGAGAGAGAGAGAGAGTGAGAATGAGAGAGAGGGAGAGCGAGATAGAAAGGAGCAAGTTTTGTTGAAAAATTTGCCAGATTCATGGCGTTTATGCATTGCAGATAAGCGAAAGTTTATCGACTGGAATAATCAAGCTCCCTTGGAACAAGTTTGCAAGTTGAGAGGCTTTGTTGCACGGCACTGAGAAAGTATTTCAATGAAACCCAAGATACTCTTTTTTTTCTTGATCCAAGCTTATTCAGCAATTTACCGCAAAGCTGACACTACTAGGCATCATGGGTTCTAAGAGGTAGCAAAGCAACTAGCACGGAACTAAAGATAATCAAAAGCTCATTTGATAGATTAAGAACTAAGCGTAGCTTAAATGAGTTTAAAAGTTTCGGAATAGAATCAGAAATATATTCTCTCTTCTGGCTAGCTATAGTAGTAGTGTACTCCATAGAAGCTAAATATTTCCTGGAGTAGTAGAATTTCATATAAGTAGACGCCCCAAATTCGAAAAAAGTGGGAAAAAAGATACTCAAGCTAAAGAGAGCCTAAATTTGTATCGAGTGCCAAAAAACCTCAAATCCACAGAGCCCAAAAGATGCTGAAGTAGAAGAGATGCGGAAGTCGAATAGATTCCTGTATAATATTTGAAGTCAGTGATAAAGATTGATAGAGAGTAGTAAAATTTCAGAGTCATGTTGAGCCCAGAGTCGAAAATACTCATAACCTGATAAGGCGAAGTGAAATGACCCTAACATCGCAGCGACTCTACATTTCTACCAAAAAGTCCGAAGTGTAGAAGCGACCATAAAGTTTTAGAGCATCTAGGCCCAAAACATAGAAAAAAACTCTAAAGTTGAAACAATTCTAGCTAAAAAAGAAACTTGAAGCTAGAGAGACCCCAGATTCCCCTGAAGCTGTAGAAACGCTTGATTTGGGTTCGTCGTCTCTAAAGAAACATAAATGAAAAATCAGAATTTCGTTGAATAGAATCACTGATCTTTGACTCCAGAATCTGATCGTTCAATCGTAGAGACATGATAGTCAAAGATTTGATTCTAGCAGCTCCAAATTTTCTAGAAACGCAGATGAAAAATCGATGAATTCAAAGAGATCTTGGGTCAGGGATCAGTGATTCCAAGTCTTGTGTAATGAATGGTTCCAAAAGAATTCCTACAGTCAAAAGAGACTATGAAATATAAGGTAAAACTCTGGGAACAAGTAAATTCTGAAGGCTTCGAAGGCGCTTTTTTGATCCTAGAGTTGCAGAGATGCTGGAGTTATAGTCAAAGTTGCCAGATACCTAGGCTCTTGAGACTATGAAATTAAAGAAAGCCGTAAGGAACTTGAAACCCAAAAGAGTCACATAGATGCTGGAAATGAGTTGGGTTTGCATTCAGAGCGACGCTACTGTGGATGCACAGAAAGAAGATGCACAGAAAGATTGGGGACTTTCCATGAATATAAAAGTTGTAGAGTCGGTGGACTCAAAGAGATTACAGAGTCCACAAGACACTGAGGTCGCATTTGGGAGTCATATTTGGATTCGAAGCGACGCTAAAGTAATGGAACAGCGGCAATCACCACATACACACATACATATATAAATAAATATATATATATATATATATATATATATATATATATATATATGTATATGTATATATACAAATGTATATATGTATATATTTAATGTATATGTATATATTCTGCGTGGATATATGTTTATTTGTTGTCGCTGAACTAGTTTCCTTTTAGACTTTATGGTGGGAGCAAGCAGCGAAAATGCCTGTTGACATTTCGAATTTGATTGCAGCAATCTGACAACACTTCGAGTTTTTACTGCCCATATAAATTGAGCTGTTTGAGGTTTTTTTCCACTACTTCGAAGGCGTTAATTGCAAATGACTTTGCCGCAGACCAACTTGAATTCAATTCACTTGTGCAGGTAATTAAGTTGAGTATTTAAATGAATTTAATTTTAATGGGCGCAATCAAAATAAGTAGCGTCATTGTACCTGTAATGTGGAGCTAAGAATGCTATAATGGGGTTAATCGATAGATAGTCGGGCTTCAAGGTAGTTAGTTAGAAGAGCAAAGCATGGCAGCATGGCCTTGCATATTTTCCCAAAGGGAAATCCAAGCCAAGGCAAGTGGGAAAATGCAAAGAATTTACGCATCCATGGCTACGTTTATGAACGTAAAGTTGAGCTCGTTCAAAGTTATGAACCACTGTGCATAACCGCAGCACTTTATGCAGCGTTAAACCAGAAGGACGCAAAAAAAAGGGATGAGAAAGGAAAGGAAAAAAAAATGAGAAAAAAATCGCAATTAAAACGAGAAGTGGAAAGTATGCAAACCAAGCGGTAAATTACTTGGAAAATTCCTATTTTCATGAAATGCTTTTTTTTTATTTTGTTGCCCAAGTAATGAAATTTAAATTTAAAAACAGATTTCCGCTTAGCAGCTTATTTATGCGTTGCTCTCTGGCCAGCAACAAGAAAATAGCGCAGACACTAATTGTAGGCTTAGAGAATATGCATTTTAAAATAGATACTCGTAGAGTAGCATTAAATATAAGCAGAAGCTGGGCTAAGCTGCCTTGAGCCGCAAG
>JBANCW010000197.1:0-19532 GCA_037040085.1 Colocasiomyia kotana | reverse complement strand
GACTAATTTATTGTGTATATTTGCATACATGTCTCTGCTTTACATGTAGGGTTACCAGATTGGTAGATAAAGATAAGAATTGCCATATTACAACAATAACTACAAGTAAAACAGGGGTCAATCATATTACACCTGAGATGAAGGATCAGACAAAACAATATGAATCGGCATTGAAGAAAAAGCTGTTTTATATACTGGCAACATAAATGCATCAATTCACACCTCTGCTATCGCATGACCAAAATGTATGATCTAAAATTCGAATTATTTCCTCACGCAAGGTGGACGATTTCTCTGATTTTTTTTCCTTATATGAGAAATGGGTTCAGAGAAAAATATTTGAAAGCAATGAATGAATGATTAATGCCTTTTCTCACACAAAAAATTAAAACTAAAAAATTTCGAAGCCATGTTTAAAAATGAGTATCGAAATAAGACGAAGAAAAATATATATTTAAGTTATTTGATCGGCTACTTTTGGAACCGTCACCACATACTAAATATGCACATCTTTTAATAATATGCTTATAACATTATATTTTTCCAGAAGGCCGATTTGGCAGTCGGGTCTATGACCATAACATATGCCAGGGAAAGTGTTATTGATTTCACTAAGCCTTTTATGAACTTGGGAATCAGTATATTATTTAAGGTATGTTATATAAAAAAAAAGTAAAGTTAGGAGGCTTAAGTCGAATGAGCGCGACTGATATTACATACGCATTATATAGCATAAGTTGATAAGTTGAATGATTGTTGAATGATAGTATAAGATATTTTTAAGAGAACATTGAACTCAAAATTTAACCACAATAGAGCAAATTGGGAAAGCGAATTCGCCTCGCTTCACCACCTTAGCATAAGCTAGCTTAATAAGTTTTAGTTGTCGTAAGAATTCCCAGTTACTCGTTTACATAACACATTTACAAAATTACATATATTACAACCTACATACATATATTAATATTAATGAAAATATTAATAAAAAATCGAAAATGAATATCAAAACGCTATATAGTTAAACTCAAATTAAAACACTAATAAACTCGTTTGTTTATTAGTATATTAAATATTTCATGCCGCCCGAGCAGAGACACAGTGGGAACTGATCAAATGACAATTTGTTAAGATTAGGCAAAATACGTCCACGTACACGTTGGTAAAGCAATTAGAAGTTGCATATATTAACAAATATATGTATATAGTAGAAGCTACAAATTTAAATTGCATAAATCAGAAATTTGTTATTTTACATTTTTTTTCTAGTTCTTCGTTCAATATAATAAATGGTGAAAATTTAGCATATAACTACGTGCACTTAACTATTTTTGTAAAGGACATTCTTGGCTAGGCTGAGATTGTCCAGGTTTATTGTTCGTGCCACAATTACACCGACGTGGATGATATCGAAAACCTGAAATCCCTAAGAATGAAAGAGATTTTGCAAGGATTAGGGCTCAAGCTTGGAAAACAGCACTCATATTGCTCTTAATTCTCCGTAACAGATAATAAGATTCTATCATTAGCAAATGTCAATTCATATGCAACACCAACTCTAGGAGTTGCAAGGATACCAAGGAAATATTAGTTCCCATTCCAGCTAATATCTAACAAAAAACATTTTGTTGGAAATCGGCTATTTGAACACTAAGTCTGTTTTGTCCGCTAGGCTACAATCCAAGATGCTGTTACAAGATGGGATTCAAAAGTTTGACTGACTTCGATGCCGCTGACTTAAAGCAGAGCCTATTGCAGCTTCCGACTATAAAAATTTCATGTTTTTCAAAAATGCCGATTCAAATACATGGCTTCTCACATGCATGTAAATGGAGCGTGTATATACATTCGTACCTAAACGGCAGATGGTATAAATATGCAAGGACTCGAGGAGCTCCCATGAGCACAAAAACTTTTTCGCGTCTTGAGTTGTGTACTTTATAGCAGAATGTTGAAGGTAGATTTTTGCCCAAAAATATGGAGCTTTGTACAGTTGACAAAAACAAAAACCGCTAGCAAACAATAACTGCGATGCCAATTACAGGGGAATTAAAGACAATACGTTAGCTCGAGGAACTCCAAATTGTAGCGCGGTACCATTTAGCGCCTTTCTTTAATGCTCCAAAAGCACCAATCACAAAATAAATGAGTCTTATTTTATACCAGTCATATCATATCATAGCGTACGAAGTCCCGCATCCGGAACAGTAATTCGATCTGAGCTACTAGTGATGAAGCAAAGGCGGCAGCATTTGTTGCTAACTTGCGAAGCCTAACCCAACAACAAATTTGTTTACGATTAACTACCCAGGTGCATTATTATGGTGAATCGAATCGAATCACATTTTATATCGTACCCTCCATAGCACAACATTTATATTTGGGAATGGACTTCTGGATAAGTTTTGAATCGTTACTAGTAGGTTTACAGGCTTCTGATTTCATCATCTCACGCTTAAATAGTTCCATTCAGCGTTAATTAACACAATGTCAAAAGGCTTGTCTAGAAGCTGATATTACCACATTCCCATCACATACTGATAAAAGTTTGGTTAGTATTGGTATTCGACCATATGCTTACTATGGGAGTTATTGAGGAATCTTCAAGTGCCTGGTCTTCACCAGTCGTCTTAGTGAGCAAACCAGGTGAAGTTCGTTTTTGTCTGAACAGTCGAAAAGTTAACCAGCTGACAGTCAAATATGCATATCCATTGCCACTAATTGATAGCATACTCAGTCGGTTACCTATATACGAATATATCACATATTTGGGTCTCAAAGGTTCCTTTTGGTAGATATCGCTGGACCCAAAGTTACGTGATAAACCTGTATTCACTGTGCCGGATAGACTCCTGTACTAATTTACAGTGATGCCTTTTAGGTTGTGTAATGTGCCGCAGACAATATCTAAATTAATGGACCGCATTATACCAGCAAGTTTGAAAAAAATAAGTATTTATATATCTAGACGCTTTGCTTATCATCTCTGATAATTTTGAGCGTCACATGGATGAGTTAGGAGAACTAGGCAACAAATATCTAAAGCTGGCTTAACTATTAATGTGCAGAAAATCAAATTTTGTTTAAAGGAAGTGCAACATCTTAGAAATATTATAGGTAATGGCACTATAGCTATAGACGCGGAAAAATATCAGCTATTGTTGATTTTCCACCCACTAGCTCCGTTCGTAAATTTCACCGCTATCTCAGTATGACAGGATGGTATCACAAAATTTTCGGCTTGAGGAATCTCGAAATGCATTCGAAGCACTAAAAGCCGAAATGTGTAAAGCACCAGTATTTCATACTTCCAACTTTGTGAAGCCATTTTTCATTAACTGTGATGCTAGTCACACAGGTATTGGTGATGTCTTAGTACAAATTAATGATGATGGTGATGAAGTGCCCATAGCATTTATGTCTCGGAAGCTAAAACAAGTACTCCGAAATTATTTGGTTTAGCAGCAATTTTAAGCATATAGAAATTTAGAGCTTATGTTGAGGGTCAAGAATTCACTGTGAGTACTAAACATCAAAACCAAGAACTAAGACCACAAAAACTATCAAAACTAATGCAACACAACGTTTCTTCCAAGAACTATACGTTGATTTCATAGGTTCTTCCTAAATTCCTCTTTTTGAAACCAATCAAAAAATTCCACTGTTTTGGTGTGCCAGAGGTGATTGTATCTGACAACGGAGCATAACAATCTACTTGAGAATTATGGTGTACGTCACGCATACACTGCCGTATACTCTCCACAAGCAATTGATCTGAATTTGGAATTAAGGATATTAATATAATGAATATGCTTGAAGATCGTACCATACAATTTGATAAGGCCAGGAAGTATATCGACGCAACTTTTAGCAAAGTAACTTTTCCAAAAGTTTTAATGCAAAGCTTGCTACAACTTTTATTCAAGCCCGCATTAAGCGTAAATTGGGAAGATTTACAAGGTCGTTTTATTGGTAAATACAACGATAAAGACATAAAGCAGTGATTATAAAGTTCGTCCAGATAAATAATTCTACTGGTCATTCTCTTAACAGTCTATTAGCATTTCTCATTCCGAATTAACAGTAAGCAATATTTTTTTTAGTTAAGCTCTAATTTGCTTTATGTACCGCCTAACTACGCTAATCAGGAGATCAACCTAGAACTTGCAGTTGTGAATTTATTTTATTTTATTTTATTGTATTAATACATTATTATTTTTCATTCTACATTTGGCTAATTCAATATTCTATTTTTAATTTTTTTTTTGTACAAATAATACGAGTTGGTGGATATGGCAAGGTTTTTTTTTTTTTCTAATTTCAGTGCAGACTCCTTATCTACAACTTTTCATTTCACCTCACCTTTGCATTGTAATAAAGGTGGACAGTTTTCGAAAAAGGTGTCTTGCTTCTTACTGCAGTGCTCTACTACCTACTGCAGTCGCTGTTTTTGCCTCGTGACCACCTGAGCGAAAGGTTGTACCTGCGTGTGCACATATATAAGGTTTTCACATATAAGCGTAAATATTTCAATAACATATTCTTGTGGCCGAAGAACATCATTTCTATTTCCATTTTTCAAGGCCAACTACAAAGACGTGGACCTTGGTATATAATTAATATATGAACACTTATAACAGACGGTACACAAGCTTATATACAAATATTGCGTTGAATTCTGTGAAACTGCATACGCATAATGTTTGATGCGCGGATGTGACCGATGCTTAAGCGCAGCCGCATAACAAATCAATTGAGCAAGGCAATCCTCTTTGCGGATCAGCAGACCATAGCAAATAAGCTTTATATTACGTACTATGGCCTGCAGTCTGATTAGCCTACTTTTCTATCGCCCAAGTGGCGAGCTTATGGGAATGCTATTTCACTGCATGATCTCGTTGTCCAGTAGAGTATCCTCTCCTAAGTGAGCCTTAGTCTTAAGCCAAACTGCTAGTGTGGGGTCATGTAATCTATACAGCTCGTCACTTCTCTAGATATGTAGTTGTGTCCATATTGTGTCCCGTCGCTTTAAAAGGTAGGAAGCTTATATGAATAGTATATTTTTATATAGCATTTTTAGCATATTTAATTAATATTTTAATACCTATAATAAGAAAAACCGCTCGTGCTCCACAATTTTTACAATCACTCTGTCCCTGCCAACTCAAAAAAAATTCTTCGCTGTCATGCTGCGTTAGTGTCGATAGTTCACATCGATACACCTCCAGCACATGATGCAGCCCTGGCAAGTTAAAATGCTTACGGCAACAACATTACCTATTTTTGACCGTGTCCATCATGGTACTTTATGCCTCTAATACCGTTGTGTTGTTCTTATAGACATATATTATATTGTCGCAATAGGCAGTTATTATAGCGGCAGTAATCTTTTGTTTTTAAAGTAGATCATATATTCCTTTGAAGCGGTGAAAGCACTATACTTCGAGGTGTACGATTGCTCCCCTGATTCCGCATGGATCTTCATGCATCGCAGAAGGTTTGTAATCCATAATCTTGGAGCCGAGAGTATGCATAGAATTGTGAGAATTTCCGTTACTGCCCATGTTGAAATTTTTTTTATTTTGAATGCTTTTTCGATGGTGCAAATGACGGAGTGCTGTACACTTTCAACTTCTCGAATAGGCGTGTCGATTGGACATTATGGGGAAGCCTCCATTATACCTTTATGCATAGTTTTTTAGTATTTTAAGAAGGAATTAGGTGAGGCTTATTGCTAACAACATACATAATTGCAGTGCAGAATATGAAGTATTATTAAAAAATAGTAATCCCACTTTAAATCCAAGAACAATAGAAACGAAACCACAAGGTTCGTATGAATGTGTCGATCTATGAGCCTATAAGAGATAGAATCACCAAATTTGGTATGTAGCCTTTATAATCGCAGGACAATACCATTTTTTTTACAATATCTTGAATATCAAATAACTCGCCTATTATTAATAAACTTTCTTAGTTACAATGACTAAATGTTGAATGTAAGTGCACATAACGATTTACAAAAAGAAGTTCATTCAAAATTGACATTGACACAATGTATTAATTTTAATTCAAGCTACAATTCTTATTTAAGAATCATCAAATTTAATATATGGAGCTTATGTAATGTCATTAAAAATCGTGCGACACATTTTCAAACTACAATATTTCTTACTGCTATTTGAACAGTATTAGAGCTAGATATTCAGGAACCTTAATAGTTAAGCAGCTAGAATATATCCTTGTGTATTCAACATTTGTCTCAAACCCCATAATTATCAGAATATATGATCAGGGTACTTTCTTCTGCATAATAATATGACTCAATATCTACATTTTCCTATTGTTTTATACAGATCCCGGAATTCGTAGCATGCGGGCTGCTAACAAAAATATCTACCAGAAGTTCAAATACATTAAATATATAGCATAAGTTTATATATTCGGGCATCTCGAATATAATACTAGTATTTGTTGTTATTTTCATGTCTAAATTGAGTTTTACATTTTATTACTGGAATTATTTATCTTTTAGATACCAGTTCCTGAAGCACCAAAGCTTTTCTCATTTATGAATCCACTGGCTATCGATGTATGGCTTTATGTCTTAGCAGCCTTTTTTTTGGTATCAATAACAGTATTGATGGTAGCTAAAATTGTACCGGATGAGAAAGTCTATAATATTACGAAATATAATTTAGAGAATAAAACAATTTCAATATCTAACAGTTTTTGGATGCCGATAGGCATACTTATGCAACAAGGATCTGATTTACAACCGAGAGCAATATCTACAAGGATAATTTATGGATTTTGGCGTTTTTTTACGATTATTATAATCTCGTCATATACAGCTAACTTAGCTGCATTTTTAACTGTCGAACGTATGATAACGCCAATCGAAAATGCTGAAGATTTGGCGACTCAGACCGAAATTTCTTATGGTACACTGGAAAGTGGATCGACGATGACATTTTTTCGGGTACGTTTTTAAAATTAAGCTAGCCTGTTTATGTAATACATTTTGATTTAAAATCAAGTTAGCGTTTTTACATGATTGAAGCATGTCTGTGGATTCCCTCCTTCTTTGACACGGCAGACCATACGTAGCCTGCGTTGTTTCAGCAGCTGACCTGATCTTTGGGAAAGGCTTAAGCCTTACACATTTTGGGTGCGGTATCTAGAAGTACAGAAAGCTTGTCAAAGGTTGATTCCCGAACCTTTTCCGCTTTCGAATTTCGGTTGCCTTCGACTTCCATCTGTAAGAAGGTCTCAGATTCTGCAGTCCTCTTAATGCTCACGCTTTTTCTGGTATTCTTAATATCATTAGCTCTTCGCCGTAGAAAGCATTCTTTTTTTTACGATGTTGTGTTCTTTACAATTTACAAATTAAATTTACAAATCTTATCCTTAGTTCTAGTTTAAGTGAAAGTGAAACATTGTTCTAGTTTAAGCATTCCTTTCATTCGTTAGCCTGTCAACCTATATTCTTTGAATTTTAGATGTTTTTATTTTTGAAATTGTTTTGATGTTTGTAAGCTTTTAAGACCTTCAAACGCTGCAATAGTACTGAGGAATGATCTGATGTCAGGGTTTTAGATGAGATTTGAACGAATGGGATATTTTTAGTGATTGTGAAGTCAATCAAATCTTGTAATTTGTTTTGGCCAATATCAATGAAATTATTTAGAATGCCATTCAAGTATAGTTTCTGTTTTATTTTTGGTTGACCGTTCCACTACCATTACTAGCAGATTTAGTTTCGTTGCTTGAATTATTTTCAACTGAAGTGCTCATTGTAAGCAATATTTCATATGTACGTGAAAATCTTCTATATTATATCATATTGATTTAATAATATATTTTTGCTTATTATTTCTTAATTTTTATTTATTTTTTTTTGAAGTTATTTATTTTCATTTATTTTTGGATATAAATATATTTCTTTTTTTATTTTATTTGGAAAAAAGTACATTATTGACGATCTGTTTATTTATATAAAAATAAATTTAATAAGGTAAGTGAATTGCCTGTTGAATGCTCTCCACTAGAGGTTCCTGCACTCTTTTCTTTATAGAATTTAAGCTTCTCCCAATTATTTGATATCCTTTTTGGCAATATCTTTCATTTGTTCATATGTCAGCCTCATTCCAGTCATCGGTCATTACCTTATATTTCTTAATAGGTAGATAATAAAAATTGACTCAATTTATCTTCACTCTCACGAAGCCTGAATGAGTGGTGTTAGGTCCTTGAGGTTTTATTTTTAATAATCATATGACTGCGTTCTCGTATTTAATTGTATATTTACTTAATTTAAAAATGTTCAAA
Organism: Colocasiomyia kotana; assembly: GCA_037040085.1. Lineage (NCBI taxonomy): Eukaryota > Metazoa > Arthropoda > Insecta > Diptera > Drosophilidae > Colocasiomyia > Colocasiomyia kotana. The sequence goes on along the minus strand of JBANCW010000197.1, from coordinate 11,204 downwards.
AATGCTATATTATTAAATGTTAAAAGGGCTAATTGCTACACGTATATACTAGGCTGGTCAAATTTTACGGCTTCCGGTTTTATTTCCAGCAGTTATTTTTATACTCTGCAATAGGTAGGTGTAAATGTTTATCAAAATCAAAAAGACTGCTTTACCCACTAGTAAAGAGCTTAGTTGCACATCATAGGATAAACGAGTGGTCATTGTCTCATTCAACACCATATAAACAATCGTAGTCATGCCCGTATACATGTTAATGCTAAGAGTTGCTGTTTTTGTTAAAGTCGCCAAAGTTTAGCTTATTGTAGTCTTAATAATTTTCAGCCCTGACTCTGTTTATTACTAGTTAAAATAGTTGTTTTTGTCTAGCTCCTAACTAAGATCAAGCAAGAGCAATACATGCAAACAGGGAAAACAAATAAAAATCACTAGGATTCTGCAGCAGCAGACATTTTTTCATGGTTGCCTGCGATGCCCATCAATTACTTAACCAACATACTTCATCATTTCTGTGACTGTTTTATCATAATTTAATTAATTTTTTCTAGAAACCTCGCGAACTAGCACTTATAATTTCGCAGTACTGCTGAAAACATGTCTTGACGCTACTTGGCCATATACACCTCAACATTCATGTATGTATGAATATATGTATATATGTGTTTTCATGCATATAAGTGATTTGCGAAGAATATTCAATATTCTCTTTTGAGGATGTTGTGCGGTTCACCGAGCTTTTGCAGGTTTCTCAGCGAAGGGAAATGGTTGCCATGTATCGCCACATCGACAACATGCTTATCTACTTCTAAACTAATATCCATGCAGCTTTATAGACCAATAAACGAGTCTGCCTTTCAGATAGGGATGCTTTACTACCCAAACGTAGCTAGTATGGTCAGTAATGACTTCAAATTCTTGCAGTTGTGCTGTATAGTTGTAAGCATAACTGCTATTTGGAATGTTGAATTAATCCTTTTTCAGGTTTTCAAGAGCTTGTAGAGCAGAGTTTGTCCTTTTGATTTTTTTTTGTCAAGAAGAGTACCAGCCAAATAACAGTAGAATTTTTCTTACCTGTTGTCGATTCAAAGTCTTTCGAGACTACACACAAATCGTCAAGGTATTTTATTTCATAGATAAAATAATCCCGTTTAATCTATGAGGCAATGCATGATTTGAGGGTCATTGCAAAGATCGATGGACATCACAAATAATTGATATAAAGGGCGTCCCAATACAGTGAAAACAGTTATAGCTTTTACTGATAATGTTGGCCTTTGGCAGCCCGTGGAATAAGCTGTCGATATTTCGCAGAGAAAAAACATCCTTTGATAATTAATTCTGCTAGCGTCTAAGCTTAACTCATAGATGAACTGCAAGGACTAAAATATGTTTCTATTGCATTCACCGCAGGGAAGACATATACCATTCATGCTGTGCTAAATCTGCATCTATACAGCTAATGCTTGCTCCTATGTTCAGTAATCCAAATTCGGAGAATTCCAAAAAAAAGGGCATACAACCTCCCATCTGTTTCGTTCAGTACTATCATTGAGAGGGCTCTCTTTAATAACAACGGTAAAATACCCTATTGAAATATTCAATGATGATGTTTTTTTACGATGTTAGCAGTTTTATATGGTTTAGAAGAAGACTAATGTCTGTAACAGATTGGTACGCTAGAGTCAAAAGGCTTGCACTCAGCTGCAAATTCAATTCTCAATTCTGAATGCAATCATTCTAGACAAGTAGTATATATATCAACTGAGCTCTTTGAGCGACTTTGCGAGGAGAACGAAGCTCACATTAAAATCCATCAATTGAAATAAGAAAGGACAGCAACATGTACCGTGTGATACATTTCGCCAACAAGAAAACTGTAAAGTGGCACAGATTCAGTGCATAAGAGGAAGAGCAAATCACGCTGCAGATGTTGTTGCATTTGTTCCCGCTATCCATGCATAGAACAACAACCATGTCCTATGCGGATGTCCATAATGAAGGTAGGAAACTAATTCCCACAAACAATAAATATAGTCATAACTGCAATAAAGTTAACCATATTCAAAACAACAGCCTTAGTAACACTGAGAAACTCATCTCAGAAATAATGCGAATACAAATGGAATTTCACAAAGAAGCTATGAGAATACAAGAACAGATTCTGACAATACAAATGAGTCTTATGATTCTTCTTTAAGCCTTAGTTACTAAATATTGTTTTGAATTGCCATATGGAATGCAAATGGTGCCATGGGTAAAGCCTTAAAACTCTACCAGTTTTTAAAAACAAATAAAATTGATGTAGCTCTACTCTCTGAAACCTGGGGGGCTACCTCATATAATCTAAAGCTGTCAGGATACTCAATATTAAATGTGTCTTACAACGAAAATGCAAACCGAAGTGGCGGTGCTGCTGTCATTGTCAGGTCTACGATTAAGCACTGCCTAATATGTTACTTCTGCAAATCAAAATTGCAAGTAGCCACAGTTTAAGCTATGTTTTCAGGTAATTTAATATGAGTACTGTTTATTGTCCTCCTGCACTTCTTGTCGAACGTGGAAATAAGTTTCTCATAGGTGGAGACTGGAATGCTGAGCATTTTTTCTGGGGAAACAATAATGAAACCCAGAATGGAAAGGCTCTATTTGACGCAATTGCAGGAGGACCATTTAACGTGCTTTCAACCGGCTCATCAACCTTCTTTTCGAGAAATTCTACCAACATGCCTAGCGCTACGATTTCCGCTCAGATCACATTCCAATTATGGTTGAGATTCGAACGGTGGTTTTTGTCACACTGACTTCACCGGCCATTGTTATGACTTGATCGTCCAAAATGCTGGTAGGCCAGATAGAGTGTTCCTGGTTTAAAGGCATTAGATGTTGAGAATCGATGCAGCTTAAGTTCAGATATTAATCAGAGTCGAAGCATTTTTTGAAACCAATACACAAAGAAGATCAAGCAGGATGTAGTTATACCAAGCCTGCTAAGTACGAAAAGGTTTGATATCAAGGCTCAAAATAGAGAAAGGACTTTGTGAAATACATTTCTGTAATATCAAATTGCTTGAACATTAAATTAGGTTAGCTATATTGTAAATGAAGTTCTCATTAAGACATAAAGATCAAGTTGGATGTAGATATGCCAAGCTTGTTAAACATAGTATATGATTGTGTGGTCAGAGGCAAAATAACAACGAATGTAACTCGAAACCTCGAAACTCCATTAGATTAACTTTTTCAAGGGTGTTTCGAAACAGAAGGCTGTAAGGCGGTGAAATCAAGGCACATATATAGAGCGTCTACGTAAAATCTTTTCTGCAATATGAAATTGCTTGGCGAAGCTAGCCATAACATTGAGCATGTTTATTTTTTGAGCAACTCCAAAAGAGTTATACAGTGACATCAGATGCATTCGAAATCACTAAATCACTTCTAAAGATCTGGGAATGTTATTGTTATTAATGCTGTATTAAAGATGTATCATATGGTTTATTGATCAAGGTAGTATCATTTTGATAAATTAAGCCCAACTACATTATACTTAATTTTCAAAAAAGGGTCGAGGACGTCAAATTTCCTTGAGATGTGATCGCTTTTTGGAGGTATAATATCTTGAAGATTAGATACTGATTTGAAAGAACAGGAACACCCTGTCATAAAGCAGCATTTTGTCGGTGTCACTTATAAAAAAAAAATTGTCAAGAAGCATATTTGTATAGTTTATATAGTTTATATATAGGCCTGGCTGAGTTATCTAAACATGGCCAAGGAAGAGTAGATCAGGCGTATATAGCATATTGCTATATATATAATGCAACTGATCTAGTTGCAATTATTGTTAGTTTGTCTTAAAGATAATGTTGAGATATTCTTAATAACTTTACTAACGAACTTGTCGAACTTTTATTGCCTTCTACTTGCAAGAAATTGTACTCTATTGAATTTCTGATAGGTTGTTTGCAGATAAAATTTGTGGCAATTTTTTTATTTATATATAGTAACACCTCTTGCAATGATTTTTGCGCTCCTTTAACTAGTGATTTTCATAGATATATTTGATTGTCTTCAAATAATGCATAACAATGAAATAATTTTTTAATATTAATTCTAGAGAAATTCGTGGATGTGGTCAAATATTTATCATAAAGTTTAATTTGACATCAGTTTTGTGTCTTCAAACTAAACAGTGTAGCTGCGACAAAAAATGTTTTTGGGAGTTTTTAAATTATAGGCATTTGAAATATGATCGTGGCAATTGTGGACACGAGGATGGAGATATCAAAGGCTTGAAAAGCTAAAACAAATCAATGTACCAAAATTTATGTTTCTAGTCTCTGAGATCGACACGTTCATATGGACGGATGGATGGACATGGTTATATCGATTCCGCTATTGATGCTGATCGAAAATATATATAATTTATGGAGTGTATCACGCTTGTTTCTGCCTTTTATATACATTTGCACAAACTTAATAGAACATGGTTTCAACCTTGGTATGCAGGCTATAAGAATGGTAGCTAAAATATTCAGATAAAAGTAAACATTGGTTATTTGGCAATAAGTGCAATGCAATTGAAAACCAAAAATAGTTTCATGCTTTATTCCTTTGTATTTGAAATGGACACCTGCATATCAGAGTTAAGTACCTAATAACTGAAAGTAACGTCTAATTTCTTTTGAAATGTTGACAACTTACTTTTTTGTCGCTTGACGAGATGGTACGCAACTTGTCTAAATGTTTGCAGATGTTTGAATTAAGAAATACCATTGTTCCATTAAATCTTCTCGATGAACATCTGTTTCTAATGTAATTGGCAGTTTTTATAGCTTCAGCCCAGTAGCTTGCAGGTAACTCGGCTTGTATTAATATGCATCGACCCATCTCCACTAACGTTTGGTTTTTACTTTCGGCGATATCGTTTTGCTGTAGGGTATATTCTACGGAATATTCATGTTTAATTCCTGTTGTAAACAAATAAATTTTGAATTCATTATTATTGTTCAGTACAATTATTTGATCTAAGCGCTTTCCGTTTCTTTACAATTTTACACTCGACATAGTTTTTGAACTCTTTAAACTTGTGAATAACGTCAGATTTACTTTTTATTGTTTAAAGCTCATCTATGAATGTTACAAAGTAACGGCTGTCACTATGGCATTTGACATGCATAATTAACTGTTAAGTAATGAGTACTGATAAATGCTATGTTGTTTTATTCACACATCGTTTGAAGTTTCACAGTTTTTTTATTTGCTTTAGCTCTGATATTGACAAGGCTAAAAATTATTTCAGATTTCGACTTTGCGTCATCATATATCAAATGTGATGTATTTGCTTCGGTATTAACACACGATCCGTTTACATATTTTCACGTATCGTTTTTGGTTAAGAGCGCTTGCATTTGTATTTTTGAAGTATCAAAGTTATCCCTGCCTAAGGGCATCAGCAATATTCATTTTGCCTTTTAATTTGTATTATGTATTATTAAATTCTACCACATAGACGGCTCCTTTTTTCCTTGCGAAATCGTTTTACCACATTTTTTTGTTTATTTTTTCCTTGTTGATCGTTTTTATATTCTTTTACAAGCTCGTGCCCAGTGGAGCCGTCTTGGGTTGATAACCTGTCAATGTTTAGGTTTGCCAAAGCTTATTTAGTATAGTATTAGTAACAAATTGGTGCAACCTTTCGCCAATGTTGTTGAACTGTGACTTTAGATGTGAATGTGGCGCCGACATATTTTAGCAACATCAGGCAGCAGTAGCAATCGTAGACACACAATACAATAAAAAGAATGTGGCCGTAGATCAGAAACCAGTTCTTTATCTTATAAAGCTTTTAACATGCAAAATGTTGGTTAGGCAACGCGTTGCTCGGAGTTCTCCCTTTTTTTTTTTTTTTCTTATCATATTTTTCCCTTCTTAACCAAGGAAAAACCGCCGTCGTCTCTTATTGGTGACGCCATCAATCGATGCCAGCATCAACAGCTCTTTTCGTTATATTGCCTCCTTGTGGGACTCGAGCCTCCTGCCTGAGTACACCTTGATAAGGAGGCAGCCGGTTGTCTACGTCTTCTTCTTACATCGTATACTAGGTCGGAGTAATGTTGCACAACGATAGAGTGAAGTACGAATGGGGTGCCGAACCCTCAGAATACGTCTTGAACTAGAGCTTATGCTACGTATTCTGCTGTTTGATCTGAAAGAACCTTGCACTCCAGCGATTTCATAAAGAAGCAGAGCAGTGTATTGGGGAATTCATCCTCTTGGAGGTCATGAGGAACTACTGATGCCAAAGATCCCGTTTTACGTGTGATCTTCACGACTCCGAAGAACAGCTTCTCCAACAAATGCTAGTAAGCTTATGTCTCCGCACTTTTATTCCAGATGGCACATTTAGGTGGTCATTCGCCTTCATCAAAATAAAGAGCCATCACAGCGAGGCATGATCTTATGAAAAATCTTCTACCGAACAAGTAATGAAAATGTTTGGTTGCTAATATAGAGTGGGATGCGGCGAGGAGCTGTTTGCGTTATTTGTCGATTCCCAGGGTAGCTGCAGGCGCCAACTCTCTAGGCTTACACAAGTGCGAGGCTGCTTTAGCAAGTCGAGGCTGGGAGTGATGCTTTCGGTAATGAGAAATGCTTTAAGTAGCATTGGCTTTTGTATTAGCGTTAGCTCGCTGCACAAGAATGTGGTTATACATCTCGCTCAGCAACTCTCTGAAAACCCATCTGCCAAGGCGATCGTCAAGCGTCCAAGTTTGCGTACTCACTGCAAAATGTATACTCTTTTCTGGCCGTGGAGAACCCCAGCAACCAAACAATATTGCTTAAAAGCCAAACACTGTTGTAAAACCCCATGAAATTTTATTTCATACTCTTTGTCATTGATGCAGGTCGATATGAAAAGGATTTATAGTGATATTTGTATATCCCTGCAATAGCATCACCACAGTCAACTGGCATAGATTGCCACAAACCCCGATCTCTGGTCCAGGAAACTAAACAACAGCCTCCTGATCTTAGGACTTCAACTCAGGGACGATTACCCTCTCATAATCCCGATCTAGAACCTTGTTCTGGAAAAGGATTGAGCTGAAGCTCGTAAATAAAGGAGGTATGTGGATATCCGCTCCAGCCGATAACAACATGAATGAAGCGAGCACTGGAGCCCACGACATTTGTTTTCGTTAGAATATAGATCAAAGCTCATAAAGCAACGTCAGAGTAGTATATTTTACTATATCAAAATGACTGCACGTATGGCGGATAATAAATACATATATTTACATAAAATCGATCATACTATATATATGTCTATTTACTGTGAGCAGGTGGGTTGTTACAATTATTAAACGTTCAGATTATATAAAATATTCCATGTATCAAAACACAGCACACTTTGGTATCAAATTTTTAAAATCTTCTTCCACGCCTCTGTAATACTACAATTCCTGAGCCTGCTGGTACAACTTATTGAGCACTTCAATATTCAGACCTTGCACCTACTGGTTCAGGGTATGTAACAGGTAGAAGGAGACATGACAGACCCCGTTTATGTATTCTTTATCAGCATGAATAGGCGAACAGATTAAGTGATGTCCGTCCGCGTCGATCTCAGAGATAATGAAAGAAAGTATTATCGAATTAGGTATGAAACCTATACTAATCCCGGGACAATACGGGCTTATCTTAAATCTTTAATAATTGTTACACCCATTTTTCAAAAGTCCACAATTCAAAGATTATTTGGGTTACAGTAACCAAATTTAGAATATTTATGCATAATGACCCGCCGCTCCCGAAATTCAATAAATTCAAATTCAATACATAGGCCCGTTTTTAGTAACGCCAGAATATCCTCATTAATATTTTTTTCAACGCTCACTCACTTTTATAAAATTGGCCATCCATATTTTCTGTTTGAGAGTACCGATTATCCACATCTGTTAAACTTCGACTTGCAAATGAAATTATATTTGGGTCATTGATTAATTAGCTGTAACAGGACAGCACCTAGAGCTACAGGGTTATCGTCGGCAATTAGTTGGTGCTTCTGATTCAGATCGAAGTATGATACAATTGGAATTTTTCAGTTTTTCAAACGCATTTTCTTTCCGGTACCCAAAACGAATTTGGTGTTCTTTTTGAGCTGATGTCTGAGTGGCTCAGCCTTATAGGCTAGAATAAATTTCCCTACATTCAGAAAACTTAAAGTCCCTTCTTTGTTTTTGGGGTAACGGAATGAAGTAATGGTTTTCACATTTTCGGTATCAACTTCAAAAATTACAGTTTGGATGCCTTCCATTTACACTTTTCTGCATTCAGGAGCGCAATATTTTCCTTAAGAATTTTGCAAACTCTTTTAACTGCATTATCGTGTCCTTCTTCATTGTTACCAAACAGGAATATATCGTCAATGTAATCCATCACGTTTGTGCACGAAGCCAGTAATTTCTCAAAACGTCGCTGAAATATTTCTGGAGCCGAATGAACTCCAAAACATCAATCGTTTATAACAAAATAACCCTTGAGGGAAATAAATGTTGTTATTTCTCTACTGGATTCATCTAATTCCAACTGATGGTATTTAGCGTTTTTAGTTTGGTCATAAATCATTCAAATGTGGGCAGCTGATAATTTTCTCTTAAAATTGCCCTATTTGCTAGTTGCATAGTCGGATATCGCCATTTTCTTTTAGAACCAAGACCATTGGCGAGATGTGTCAGAGGAAAGGTTCAATTATATCTAAGCTCAATGCTTTTTTCAATTTTCCAAACACCTTGTCTTTCAAAGCAACAGGAATTCTTCGCAACCTAGGTTGATCTTAGGGTCAATAGAAAGCTTAACACTTTCCCTTTTCCATTTAAGGAAAGCAGTTATGTCTTTATTGTGGTTTACTTTTAGCACCAATCGTAGTACGTTTAGCTTAATAGCAGTTTCTCGGCTCAGTTGTGATTGCTTTTCATTTTTATTTACAAAAAAAGGAGGCAATCAATACTGTTTTTTCTCTAATTTAAATCGGTGCCTCAAAAACACAGATTGCGTTGAGTAGTTAATCTAACGCGTATCCTTTAAATATGTTCTGCGAATTCGGACGAGCAATAAATACAATTGCTTTCTATCTTTGCAGTATGGACCAATCGGACTGATATATCAGATTACAGCGAGATCCCGAATCAATCAATAATAAAGGAAATGTTCTCCCCCCTCTCCCCCGGCATTTTATTCAGCGTAGATCCGAAACAAAATTTTTGCATCTGATGCCGCAGGCTCAGCAAAAACTTTGAGAAGCTTTCTTCTTTCAAAGGAATCAGATTTCTAAACAGATGCCTCTTAAAGATCAAGTTTTTTTCGGTGAGAAGTCTTTCCACCAATATTTGAAACACATCACCTTCTTCAGCGTCAACCACCGCACCTGGAAGTGAGAAGGCTACTGATTGTAGCAAGGTTCCACCGGGATGTAGCAGTTTTGTTTTCTTCTGTTTTGCGGAGGTGATTTCTTCAGATTCGAAGTAAATCTGGAAAGTCCTTCGCCACTTTTCCCATTCGCGATGCACTAATGATTTATCAATGCTTTCGCATTGGAATAGCTTAATAACATTCTCAGTCATTCTAAAAAAATTAAAAAGTACAATCATTTTTCTTAATTTATATATAAATATATATAATTTAGTTTTTACCTTGCCTCGATTCTTGCCCATGATCAATTTATGGCTTCTGCCCTTGACATATGTCAAATAATTTCTTTGGCAAATTGTCCCTGTCCTTTGACAGATAATTTATATAGGAAACTGCCTCTGACTTTTGTCAGATAACTAAGTTGACAGCACTGCCTCCGTCCTTTGACAGATAATTCTTTTGAAAAACGGACCCTGACATTTGTCATACTCTTAGAAAAACTGCCTCTGAAACTTTGTCAGGTAACTCCTTTTTTTTTTTTTAATTTTTTCTCCTTATTTGGTACCACATAAATGAATTCATAGGTTCTTCATTCATTGAGCTCCCCTCCTCCCATCAAGACACATCAAACTTGTATGTTCGAAACTTGCCGTCGTGCCAAGCACCAAGCGCATGCGCTGTTGAAGGTATACACATATGAAAGCAAGCATGCACTGCATGATTATATATTATCCGATACATGTACGCATATACCCGAACATTTGCATACGCATGCACCCACATCGCACTTACCATCTCAGCAATACCACCAGCATGTAACGAGAGAAAATACAAATAAAAAAAATAATAATAATTAAAACGGGCACCACACAAATTTCACAAATATGTACTCTCATATATTTTTTTTTTTATTTTATTATTTTTCCTTTTTGTTATATAGTATATATGAGTGTGCACCTGCGCACATGCTTGTATATATAAATATATTCTTTTCATTAATATTTAAAACACCACACATATAACTTTATTATATATATACTTTATATATATATAATGTTTCTAACGAGGGCAAATATCATGGGCTGCAGCGCTCGCTTCGTTCGTGTTGTTGTCGGTTGGAGCGGGTTCCCACAGTAATAATAGTCTGTATATCTGCTGATAGTATGAGACCTTCTGCCAACGATCCAGATAGTTGAAGTTCAGCCTAGTAACGTGAGGCTCAGGAAACAAAGCCAGTGGAGCAGTACCAATAAAGTGTGCAGGGGTCAGTACATTAAGATCACCTGGGTTTTCTGAGAGAGGAACTAAAGGCTTTGAGTTAATAATTACAGCGATCTGACAGACGAGAGTACGAAGATCATCGAAGCATAAGAGAAAAGGACCAACTGATCTGCAAAAGTGGTATTTTGCGGTTTTAACTGCTACCTCCCAAAGACCTCCGAAATGAGGTGAACGTGGAGGGGATAAATTGCCACTCGATATCGTCCATAAGGCAAAATTCTTTAATTAATTTCTGATGTTTATCTGTCAGGAATAATCGCTTCAACTCCGCCATTTCATTTTTGGCGCCGACAAAATTGGTGGCAATATCCGACCATATACGAGATGGTTAACCACGAGTCGATATAAAACGCCTTAATGCGCTCAAGAAGGCTGGTGTGGATAAGTCCTGTACAAGTTCAAGATGAGTAGCCTTTGTTGCGAAACATATGAAAACGGCGATATAGCATTTTACAGCCGACCTGTTTCGAACCTCACTTCTGTAAAAGAAGGGATCGCAGAAATCTACTCCA
>JBANCW010000196.1:4019-19538 GCA_037040085.1 Colocasiomyia kotana | reverse complement strand
TATATAAAACTAAATTAAATAAATGTATATACATATGGTAATACCAATATCGCAGCCTAGGCATAGCACCCAACGTGAAGGCCTCCTCGAGGGAATTTGAGGTGAGTGAATTAAAAAAACAAAAAAAAAAAAAAAATAAAAACATAAATATATTGAAATTAATCTAAATCAGTGGTTCAATAATATCATATTAACAAAAGTGTAAAGAAAAAAAAAAGAGAAATTCGAAAGATAAAGTGATTAGATACTAGGAAAACAAGGGTATAGAAGCAAAATATAATATAAATATGAAACGGAAGTAATACCAAAAATCATCACACCGAATACAATTTAAACCCGTGATAAAAGGTTAAATTTTGAATATTTTGAAACGAAGTGACTTAATGAATTTAGTACAATTATAGAAATCAGTTTAAAAAAAATTAATAAATAAATAAATAATAAGAATAAAATGAAGAATGTTAATTAATAATTCGTGTTGCCAGTGAGAATTTCAAAATGTAATAGGAGCAGTGCTTAAATAATGTGCTATTTGACGTGCATCATGAAGGGGTAGAGCCTCTTGAAGTATGTCCTGCCCACAGACGTAGCCCTAAGTAATCAGAGTTGTACACAATGGGGTCTGTTTGGATCAAGTCAAGGGAAGCAGACTATGGTCGGGAGGGTGCAGAGTGGGGATTGTCACCATAGTGTTCTTCACGCTAGTCCCTACTTCCGTCAGCCTTAATCTAGGGATTGGGAGGGAGTGTGGCACTTCTACTTTATTCTTCTTTTCACTTTATTTATTTTCTTTATTCAAATTCCCCTTGGTTACGTCTTATACTAATCGCCATAGTATAGCACACTTAAATTTTTCTAGTACCGTGTAGAAAAGATAGATCTCGCAAAAACCCCCCCGACCATTCCGCGAGCTGGACCAAGCATAGCAAGAGTGCGCAACCGTGGGATCTACTTTCACGACCGCCGAGTTAAGGTGTTGTCTGTTCACTACAGGGATACTACAGAATGCCAATTGCGGAGGTGAGGGTGCATGCAAAAGTAAGACAAAGTCATATTTACCCGGGCTGCATACCAAATTTAGCGTATGCTAGCTCTTAAAATTTCAGAGATCGACGCTTTTATATGGAGAGATGAACGCACGGACGGACGGAAATTTTGTGTGGTCTGTCTTCCCCATGTTACTTATATTTTCATAAAACTATAACACCATTGCCCTTGATGTAGAATTTGGCTTCAAAATATACACCCAGGGAACGCCGCGATATACATATAATAACTACGTATAAAAATAAACTATATACAAAATAAATCTTACCAGAGAATAAGTCGAGTCGCACATCAGTACCAATACATCAATAGGGCTTGTATGGTTTGCTACACAAATACCAGATGATGGACGATTTTCCTCGTTATGATAAGTTATGACAGCAGAAATGGCACTGGATAAGATACTAAAGCATTGCCCAAGAACTTTTTTTACAAAATTTCGCTTTATTTTTCCATCCTTTAGATATCCCACTGCAGCTGTGCAAAATGTTAACCATCCTACCTGAGATTTCACAAAATGAATGAAAAAGTATGTGTAGGTATGGAAACAATTTTTGATGTTAGCAGTCTAATAATAAAAACACAAATGTTTTTTTGTATGCATCGTATCGTACTGAACTGTATTTAAAATTTGTATGTTCTGTATTTATACTCTGTAAATATATTATAAGTTTGTGCAAATGTATCTAAAAGAGTCCCCTATATCTCAAAGGTTATTTAAGATAAAGTAACAAAATTTTAACTATAGACGTATCTTAAGACTGTGGAAAAATATGTACATTTCCATTTCCACCGGAAACTACTATAGCCTACCTATAGCCTTATAATAATTTAAATATGATTTGACTAGACCATGGGCCTACAACGTGGGCGTTGACAAGTGAAGATAGTTGGAGAATTCCACCCAACCACTGCCTTTACTTTTGAAGCGGTTTTTTAAAAGTTTAATGTCATACCCTTCGGTCTTACCAATATCCCCGCCATCTTTGAATAATTTATAAATGGTCTAGCCGTCGCCTGGAAATCCAGACTAGTATACCTCTCTCGGAGGAGAGAGAAGTTATTGAAGGCTTGGAGTGTGCTGGCTGAGAAATGGTCCATGTTATGAGTCATAATAAACTGAAGGCCTACCCTAATAAACTGAAGGACTGTCCACAAGCAGTGTTGCGGACGCAGGTTTGCGACAAATAAGAAGAGTAGCACATTACTCTTATTATAGAAAATTCAACGCAGACTTCTCTTCGGTCACTCGGCCACAACACGAGTTGACCGAAATTCGACGGAATTTTGACTGCGAACTTTAGAGCTAAATTTAAAGAAGTATTCTGTAGACTTACTCTAATGAAGTACACAATTTTGAAAAAAATTTGTTCTAGTCTTGTGTCGGTCCTCTTGATATTTAAAAGATGCGCAGCACTACGCTACATCCACAATCGTATGAATGTCGTTTTAGTCGCTAGGCTATTAGTCTAATAGACTATCAGGCTAAGTTTTGTGGCACCCGCCTAGAGAGAGATTGACACCAAGTCCTGCCCCTCAAACTATGGGCATACCGCTCAGAACCGTATGGATTCTTGCCCCGAATGACTGGATTAGACCCGCTTCCGTTATGTGATGAACTCCGAACTAGTATATGAGGTAAGCATGCCCGGCAAACGAAGCATACAAACCAAGTCGTGTTTTTTCTCGCTGGTTTGCTTCATCGTTTTAATACATGGGGTAATGTGTTCGTGACAAGTTTGTTTTTTTTTTCGCATTGTTTGTTTAGATGGGAAATCTCTTTTCTGTTACTGGTAGAAATTCAAAAAACTGTTTAGTAATCTAATACGATTAATTTACTTAGTCATTTATGGATTGTGTTTGGGCAAAATAAAAAATTCGAATCTATGTGAATTAGGTGCGTCACAGCATCATGTAAATCGGCAATATACAACTATGTACATAGACAAATAGCTTGTATTTGTTTATTGCTTATTTGATTAAGAGCAAAATGCGCTTCCTTTTTTTTTTCAAATCATCCAGCAATTTATATACTCAATTTTATTTAAAAATTAATATAATAGCAAAGTACTTTTTAATAATAAAAAAATCAATACAAATAGATCATTAATTTCAAATAACCTATGCTAAATACGCGATTATTTCAACCTATGAATTGCTCCCCTGCCTCCACAATTGACAAATCTACTGTGTTAAACGCTTATATTTTAAAACCAAATGCAATAACCAAATCTTGAATAAGTGTACATATAGAAACTTCCTTAGATTTTTAATCTAATCGCCACGTAAACCACCCACCGCCCCGGAACAAAACAAAACACATTTGTACGAATACTCCTACATTATCAATACTAGAGTAATTGAACTCAAATGTGCAAATTTTGAGTTCAATAATTTTCCCATCATGTCTCCAAACCCATACATTTGTACGAATAGCCCCTACAACGGAGAAAGGCCAAATTTGATATTTTCTCGTCAGTAAGAAGCAAATGCAAATACATTCCAGTAGTGGAAATAAATTCAAAATGTTGCACTTTTACACGTTTAATCTTATACAGTCGGGTATGTCGATTATAACACACTAGTAGTATTTTACCTTACAAATTTACTCTAAATTACTCCTCGGTAATTTTAATGAGCATGATAACCTAGTGAATGTGACCAATGTTCATTTATCATATTCTGCCTAAAGAGCTTATATACATCCGCTTTAAACACAACCTCATTTAAATTGTACATGCCCACATTAGAACTAAAGACAACAAAGTATGAGCAATACGTTCAGACTTGTGTACTTTTGTGTGTAAAAAGAGCAAGGCAAAACACTTTCCACAATACGCAGCTTGGAAATTTGCAACGAGTGACAGTAATCGTAGCGGCTGTTCACAGGCAGTCATAAATCAAGTTAAACGGGAACGTGATTGTAATCGCTTCGAAATGGAGCGTATACTTTATAAAAGGGAAAAACATATTTCCACAATACAAATGCATGGCGAAGAGCTGCAAGCTCTAAGTATACGTAATGATGATTCGGATGCATGAGGACTCTTGTGCGTTAGAATAGGGAACTAAGCTCGGCTCGCATACGAGCAGAAACTCATATGCTAGAGGAGGATATCAGACGAATAAACCAAAGTATGGCTTCGTTGTAAATTGAGGCTGACAAATTAAAGCCCGAAAATTAAAAATGATTGGCATTTTTCTTTTAGTTATTACATAGATTTATTTATTATTTTTGTAGCATGGTAAAAGAAAAAATCAGCGCATCATAGCTGAATATCAAAGCAAGTTGATAATCATGGAACACCAATCGCATATTATATATTATAATATATGATTTGTTGTTGTTTGTACGTTCTGTTATGGTATTTCTTTATAAAGATTTATTGATGATATTGGGGATATTGATTTGTGGACTGTTACGTCATTGTTATTGTTATTTGTAATAATATGGTAGATATATAGCTGCCCTGCATACGCAGTCGAATTGTATCGGCTTTGAAATTAAAACCATTTTTGTTTTATTTCAAACAAAAACAGAAGACGAAGAATCAGCAACAAAAACAACAATTTAAAGAAAAATCATAAAATCGAAATACCTTTTGTTATTTTTGTATCTTAAATCATTTATATTTTATATATACCTTTTCTATTAAGCTATTAAGGCAATGTTCAGCACCAAAATAAATCATTTGGAACTGAATTTGCATGCGTAGCAACAGACATAAAGCCTTCTAGGTTTTCATGATTTTAAAAAATTTTCAATATTTCATTCAAATCAATATAAAATTATAAAGCTTTTCTCGTGGTGTAGAAAGCTTCGCATCGTGATCTTCAACAACAATTTTTTCCATTGCTACTATAACAGGCAAGAGGCGCAATAAGACTCGAACTATTTCCTTAAAATTCTCAATCAGATGCGGTAGCGCTCTTTTTTTATAAGTTTTTGTACCAAAATATTTAGCTGGATCGAAGTCAAGCTAAACTATCAATTTATCAAAATTGATAGAATGTTTAACAACGAATACGACACATCACAGATCATAGATCACATCACACATCACAATAGTGAGTAAGTGACTTTGCTATTGACTCAGGATGTTACAATTCCAGTCAACCATAACTAATTTAAAAACAAACAAGAATATAAATTAAATTAAGCTCAACCCATAAGTAAAATTTTCATGCAAGTAATAATTTTTTATATCACAAAGTACAAATCAAGTTTGAAATCGATTTTTCATTAATATGAATTTAAAACAATCTTTCATAAATGCTTCAAACAGCATATAAGGAAGCATATCATGGAAGCCGTCCAGCTTCTTTTGGACATATTTATTTCTTTACAAAAGAAAAACTAAAAAACAGTAGGTATTCTACGGTTTCAACCTGGTCATTATATCTTATCGTGGCTTTTTCATATATATTATTTTAATATATTTCATTAAAATTATTTTAAGACAAGAAATTTTTTAAATAGGTTCGCTTTATATACTCTCGATATGATGATATGATTAGCTACTACTTACACACATGTTTATATGCTTTTTGAAAAAAATATTCATAGTATAACTAACATAAAATTTATCATTTCTCACCAAAGAAAATGTACAGTCTGTTGATAATATTGCCACATCCAATGGGGAAGTGTGATTTGCTACACAAAACCCAGAAGCAGAAGGCTTATATTGCATGTTGTGAAAGATTATAAGGGCAGATAAAGAGCTTGATATAAGACGAAAAGTGATCTTAAATGATAAATCCGCTAAAGGGTGTCTCAGAAATCGGTAAGGTATCAAAGCCACAAAGGTGTTTGAAAGAACTGCAAATAAAACCTAGGAACCAAATTAAAAAAAAGTATTTAAGCAACATTAAAATTTAAAAGGATATATACAACACAATAAAAATAAATAAAAAGAGGACATTTATGATTACTAAATGATTGCATTATGAGTGCTAACACTATCGCAAACACTATTCTAGAACACCTCGACTTATTGATTTCAATCGCCCAAAATATATTTTTTATACGCTGACGTTTGGACCTTTACTAGCTAACTTATCCAACTCCTATTTATTTAAAATTTCATCTTAATTCTATCTTAATTCATGTCTTGTTATGAGGCAGCAACGTATGATCCTTAGTAGAAGATGAGGCGGAAAGACCCTCCACATCTTAACAGAATGCGACGCTCTAGCGGGGAGCAGAAATGGAATATTTGGACAATTAAAGCTTCATCGAATGTCAGAGCTCGACCCGCTAAAAATTCTAGCCTTTGTGCAAATAATCAAACTAAAAAGATAACTATAAATCAGAATCGGGGGTATAATAGATCCTAAGCTTGTTTGCTTTGCAGCTGCTGCGTGTGGGCTTCGGATATGACATTTTTTAATTGCTGTAGCTCGATCGGTTGATAGACGTACAGTCCGACAGAAATCTCTCATTGGTATTTAAGAATATATGTATGTATATTCTTTATAAGGTCTGCCAAGCCAGTAAGTACAGTATTTGAAAACTATTAGTGTAATAAATACGCTTAAATAAATTGAAGCTATGTTGGGGATCTATCTGAATTTTGTCCAAATTTGTGTGAAAGTATAAAACCTTATATATCAAAACTTTGCGAAGATCTGGGGAATATGGTCACTGCGGCGAATAATTATTTATATATATAATAAAATCGAAGAAGCAAAAGCTTCACATTTAATCCAATTCGACGATTCACCAATTCTATTTTCTTTAGTTCGTCAATTTCTTCAATTATTGATGTGCATGTATACATACATACAACTTCTTGGCCCTCTAAGACCATTTGGTACCAGCAGTAAGCGATACAATATACTATGATATCATAGTCAAAATTAAGAATGCGCCCACCCATTTCATTTTATTTTTCATACAAAATTATATAGATTTGATTTTTGGTTTTTTAATATTGAAAATGAAAATCGAAAACCGGCCAAAATACGTGCAAGCAAAACAGCTGTAATAAAGTAATTGAACATTCAACATGGCTTAGTTTTACGATATAAGGACATAAGTGTTAAAAAATTTAATATATGTGACGTTGGAAAATTTAAAATTGGCGATATTTTTTGATTGGCTTCGTACTCGAAATTTTCATGCGCCTACGAGCCTACACATCACCCTAGAAGTTTATTTCTTCCTTTCATAATCATTAGAATTTGCTAATTTAAATTATAACACCTATGTATGTTATACACAGTGTACAAACATATTAAATAATTGTCTCAGCGGACTTAAATCGTACCATTTTACGTTTATATGAAAATGGAAATGCTTTCATTATATAATAAAGAACATGTATAATATTGGAAAACAAAAATTAATAATAACTTACACCAATAATGCAAACGAATACACGGAGCGGCATCAGAATAAAATATCGCACAACGAATCCCATCATCCATATAAGTGTTATTTTCCATGATATGAATTCATAATGGCGATTAGTGCGGGTTAGCATATTCCAACTCTTCAGTTCTTCTGCTTCGAAACGAGATGTTACATCATCTTCTATTATAGCTTCCACACCTGCTTTCACATAATCCAAGCATTTTTCAAAATTAAAATTTATTTCCTCCTTAAAATATACAATAAGATGACAAAAAAAAACTATTACGTTTTAAATAAATACATAATAACGTTTGCATATCTAATAAAGTAGAGCTTAGTATGAGCTTATACACCCAAACTTAATAAAAGATTTGTTGTACCCACATGTCCTGCTGATTACACCCACGTTTTTTATCGGAAACATTCAGCCAAAAGAATGTTGGATAAATTAATTAAATTCAGTTTCTTAAATTGGAATAAAATTGCATTGCAAGAATACAAAATATGGATATTTAAACATGTAATTTGGTTTGCGCCTTTTGTAAAAGTGTTCTTTTCATTCTAATTTTGGTGGGTTTTTTTTTTTTTATAAAACAATAGTTTTATTTTGAAAGGCGACTACTACTACTTTGGCAGTCATCTTCAGGGCAATTGTATAATGTTAGAATTATTGAAATAAACAATCGTTAGTATATATAATATAATAAAAAACAAACTAATTTCAATGTTTATTTTTTACATACATATTTTACATGACTGTGGTTCGTTTCGAGTTGTTTAGATTTTTTTTGTCTTCAGTAAGCATCAATAGATGTAAGCGCAATTGTCTGTGCCTGTCTTGTTATAAAGTCTTTGATTTGTTGGTGCATTTCGTTTTGCGTAATGTTGTTCCTGTTCCAGTTACCTCAAAATCCAGGGCGTGTCCACTCTCAAAGTGAGTAACGGACGATGTTTTTGTGATCACATTTGTGTTGAAACTGTCTTAGTCTTGGATTTTGTGATCGCTACATTTCATTTGTATCAAAAGGAAGCTGTTCTTGGCGTGTCAATGTTTTTATTTTAAGGACATTTTAATTTTTTCACCCAGAATGTTATAAAAAAAACATAATTATATTTTAAAATGGGGCATCTTCCACTTTGGATGGCACACCCTCTCATAAATTATACTGGATTCTTATCCAGTATCTATAATTAAATATAATTTTAATTTTCTTTTTTTCTGTCCAATTCCTTGACTTTGTCAACCGAACCCTTCTTATTGCTTAACGTTGCAGATTTTCTCGCCGAGCAATTAAACAAATCTCTATGTTTTTTAAGGTGATTCTATTCGCGTGTATGTGTATGTGTGTACATAAAATGAGTTTTTAATAAGAGTATCTATGGGTAAACAAGACTACATATTTCTTAAATCGTTTCAAAAAATATGTGTTAAATTTGCCACAACAAATCTGTATTAGAAATGCTAAAACAATTTGCGATAATGTCGGATTTACAGAAACATAATAGAATATGCTATATTAACGGCTGAATTTAGTAAGAAAATTAATAACAGTTTTGATTAGACATGTAGATAATTCCTGATCTGCTTTAAAAGTTGATAATTTATCCTACAACTATATTAAAGAGTTTTAGAGTGACAGACCCCACAAAGTATACATATTCATAAACATCATGAATAACCGAGACGATTTAGCGATGTCTCTCTGGCCGTCCGTTCGTCAATACAAGTTTATCTCAAACCTTGGATATATATTCTCTCGCCTCCCTAATTGACAGGCCTTTTTTTTCATACGTTCAAAATTCAAAGACTATTTAGGATATAGTAACCAAACATAGAATATATTTGCCTATAGTAACATTCAAAAATCGTTCATCCAAAATTGTCACGCGCACAACTAACCACCCCCGAATTTCAATACTTTAATTTTTGGTCACAATTTTTATTGAATAGTCACCAAATTTGATACATAGGCTCTTCAAGTAACGGCCGAAATGTCTTCGTTAAATGCTTTTATCACGCCCACTCACTTTCAGATTTGGTACAACCCACTCTTTTAAAACTCACTTTTTCAACGGGAATTGAACAGTATTAGAGTTAGAGCAATGAGACTTGATACTTATGGTGCTAGAATGAATGCACAAATTCTGGTGTTTTATTATTATTATTATTATTCTCCACAACGACCCCCAACACATTTTCATAAATATCTCCTCTACCCTTAATTGCAAAAACACCAATTTAGACGATTTGAATAAGTATAATTATATAAATGATTAGAAATAAATTTGTTTAAATTTAGCGCACAAATCATGTAGTCTTATCACATTATAAAATGGCTTTGCAAGTAGATTTTCTGTATTAAATTCTACATATTTTGTGAATTTCAGGTTTATCAGAACTTTAACGCACGACCTATAGTGATTTCAATATGTCACAGTAGAAGCCCCACCGGATCAGCCACATAGCATACATGTGTAAATATCTTCCAGGAATTGAATACATTACGTAAAATAGCAATAGCGTATTTTTAGGTTACGATGAATAATGTGTAGGGTCTTATATAGTCGAGACTCGACTTGACACACTTACTAGTTTTATCGTTAAGATTGCATCCATGATTTTTTAATTTATCATAATCAATTATTTTATACCGATTTGAGTTTTTATAAGCAGTATCACGTCGCTGATTTTGTTTTTAAAAACTTAACATGTTTGTTTGTACAATGTACACGCAAAGAATGTGCAATTAAAAATTTACATCATTAAGGGCTTCAAACAAGTCTATTTCCATATAGCATCATTATGTCAACAGTATTAAAATTTCTAGCCCACACGGGTACGTTAAATTGACAAGATTGAGGTTATACGACATAAATAACATATCATGCTCAGCGAATACTGGACTAATTATAACGCAAACCCTTTTTATTGTAAAACTAGTAAGCATGTTATGTTATATATAAAAACTTGCACAATATTTAACGTAGCCTAAAAATATATTACTGTATTTCAATTTCTGTAAGACGTTAATGTATGTCTGGTTAAATGGAGTTTCTACTGTGACATATTGAAATCGCTGTAACTCGTGTGTTAGCTCCGATTAAGCTTGCAATCCCAGAATATGTAGAATTCAATTTAGAGGATGTTGAGGGGTCTATTCAAATATTCTTTTAATTATAATTTCTATAATTATGCACTTAGTCAAGTTTTCAAATTTGGTGTTTCTGTAATAGGAGAAGTGATTCATAAAAATGCGTTCTGGGGCTTGGCGTGGTTCCGGTAACTTAAATATTAAGGCTCATTACTCTAAATCTAAAACTGTTCCATTCCCGTTAAAAATGAATTTTAAAAGAGTGGGTGGTACCAAGTCTACGAAAGTGAGTCGACGTGGCAAAAAAAATTTTTTGAGAATATTTTGGGCGTTACTGAATGAGTTATGTATTGAATTTTGTGACTCAAAAATAAAAATTGTGACCAAAAATAAAAATTATTGAATTGAATTTAAGGGCGTATATATCTAAGGTTTCAGATAAAATCGTATTGTTCCGGAATTAGTATATGCCAGATTTTGTGATTCTAGTTTTTATAGACTCTGAAATCGACGCGAACGGACATCACTAAATCGACTCGCCTATTCATGATGATCAAGAATATATAAGCTTTGTGTCACATAAATTCGCACAAAATTAATGAACCCTGAACAGAAGGTGCAGGTACTGAAAAAAGAACGTCAATAGTATCAGCAGAATGTGTAACAAGGCTTAGACCAAGAAAGTTCATCTCAAGTAGATGTCGTTCTAGATGCATATTACTATTAAGATACAATACCTGTAATTATTGGCAGTATAATTCACAGAAAAAGTAAATGTAAGATAATATGATATTCGTATAAAATATGCGGCTTCAAGATGAAGGTCAACGATAGGCAATGTTTCAAATGCGGCGATGACACACATTTAAAATAGGATTGTACCAAAAGGGATTTAAATTGTTAAGATGTTTAAAGGGTATCGGTGAAGCCCATGTTTTAACATTTGACTCATTCGTAATTTCCGTTAAAATTGATGGTATTAATATGCAGATTTAATTTCATGTAGTCCCACATGGGGGTATGGGATTTGATGCTATTTTAGGCAGAACCATCTTCGATAGCGTAGAAATGAGAGTATCTAAGTATAGTACAGAGTTTGTGAGTACAGTGAAAAACCAAAATAAGAAATTAACAAAACCAGAGTAAGTTCGAACTCCAGCTATAAGTTCTTGTAGTGAATTGCTCATTGAATTTCAAAGAATGTGTTGTTTGGAGCAAGAGTCACAGGTTTTCGATATAAATTTGTCACATTTGAGTGGGAGTATGGCCAACAAAGTAAAAGAGTTGGTAAAAAGCTATAAGCCGATGAGAAACTGGAACACACCAGTAGAAATTAAAATTATTTTAACTGATGAGTCTCCAATATATCAGCACCCTAGCTGTTTGTGATCAAAAAATTGTTGACAAACAAGTGAAAGAGTGGCAGAAGGAAAAAATTATTACACCTAGCACGTCTGAATTCGCTTCGCCTGTTGTCCTTGTTGCTAAGAAAAATGGAAAGAAACGACTATGTTGTAACTATCGCAAGTTGAATAAAAAGATAGTAAGAGATAATTTTCCTTTGGTAAATATGGAAGTTGTTTTGGAGAAATTGGAGTGCGATTCAGTATTTACTACATTGGACTTAACAAATGGATTTTTCCATGTTCCAGTTGAAATAGGTTCACGAAAGTATACTGCATTTGTAACTCAGTATGCGTTTTTATGTGTCCCATTTGGTATTTCAAATTCCCCATCAGTTTTCATTAGGTTTATAATGACTGTCATGCGAGAACTAATACAGAATGGTGATGCAGTTGTGTATATATAAAGTTGAGGGTAATGCTATAAAGACGAGTAAAGAAAAGACGCAGGCGGTCGCTAGTTTTGATGTTGCATGTGACAAAAAAACTATTCAAAATTTTCTTGGACTGACATCGTATTTCCGAAGGTTTATTGAAAGATATCCTGTAATTGCAAAGCCGTTGTCAGACCTGTTACGTAAAGACGCTAAGTTTGAATTTAAGGAGTTGCAGAAACTTGCTTTTGAGCCGTTAAGTCAGCATTGATACATGGACCGGTTTAAAAATTATGTAACCCAAGGCTTGAAAAAGAAATACACACAGACACTTCCAAATACGGATTTGTGGCTGTATTGTTGCAAAAAGACTCAGATTTTCAATTTCACCCTGTACAGTACATGAGCCGAAAAACTAAACCATGCGAAGAAATTTATCATTCCTACGAGCTCGAAGTTCTAGCAGTCATTGGTGCATTGATAAAGTGGCGAGTATGCGTTCGCAATGACCATGAAAAAGAAAGAGTTGTACGCTGGGTAATGTATTTGCAAGATTTCGATTACCAAATAGAACATTGCTCAGGTTTAAAGATGCGACATGTCGATGCGTTAAATCGAGTATCATACTTCATGCTGACTGAATACTACGTACATCGTTTTAAAGAGACACAATTATTAGACGATTGGACAAAAGCAGTAAGGAAAGTTGGAGTAAAAAAAGGAGTAAAGACTTTTATATTGAGAATCAGATTTTATTCAATGATCCAAGTAAAGGTCTTATAGTGGTTCTGTCCCAAATGGAAAACGAGACAAGGCATTTTTTAACTAAGAAAACACAGGACCTTATAAAGAAAAATTATTATATTCCAAAATTAAGAGATAAAGTCGCTCGTGTTGTAAATAGTTGTGTTGAATGCATCCTTGTTAATGCGAAAGCTGGGAAGAGAGAATGTTTCTTGAAACCAATCAACTAAGGAGACAGGCCGTTACTTACTTATCACATTGACCACGTTGGACTAATGAAACTCACATCCAAACGCTATAACCGTATCTTGGTCATCGTGGATGTTTTTTGTGTGGTTGTATGTACTGGCGTCGATAAGGTCATAAATTGTTTAGAAAGCAGGCGGTTAATTTTGACCATCCAGTTCGTATAATCTCAGATAGGCCGATAGCTACAGGTGTACCACGCGGAAATGGACAATTCGAAAGAATGCACAAGATTGTGGCGCCTCTGCTTGAGAAATTGTGTATAGAAAGTCCAGCCAACTGGTATAGACATTTAGGTCGAGTGCAGCAAATCAATAACTATACTTCACCAAGAAGTACAACTATCAACTAACCGGAATAGAAATGCGCATTCCAGATAATCCACATCTTAACGAATTAATGAACCAATCAATATTGAAAGAGTTAGATGATGAGCGTAAAACTTGGTAAAAAGAAGATTGAGTTTTGTATGGGCTTTCGTTACCGTATATAGAGTTTGAGGAAACTTACAAAATGAAATATCCAACATTAGTGTAAAACCAACATATTGAACGGTCGATTTTGAAAGAAATTGTCCATAAAATCTGTACTTTGTATTTGCTTTCTTTTATCAAATACTTCAACTCGTTACGGAACACTAGAATTTCAATGAATGGCAGCACATAATATTAAAAATAGTATACCTTTTTTGTTGCTTTACACTTTTCCTGCATAATTTCTTGAGCTTGTGGAAGTAATACCGTATCTCGAGTTATCAGCGTTGCACCATTTATAGTCATATTTGTTGATTCTTTAGATTTTTTAATATTAACTAAGTTAACTTGTGTTGCTAGTGCATCGTCGTGAACATTATAAGTTTTTTTAGATGCTGTTTCCATACTGACTCGTCCAAACTGAAATTTCAAAAAGAATATAAAGAAAATATAATTATTAATATATATGTTTTTGTTGAGGTGTCATTAACGTAACCGTCGAGTCAAATGTATTAAATGTACTAGTTCCCAATAAGTACCAACTAAAGTCATATTGTAGGTGGCCTTCAGCGTGTATTGACTTTGGGGATCTCTAAGAAAATGTATTGTCCTCGAAAAACAAAACGGAAAAAACCCAACTGAACTATAGAGTAAAAAAAACTATATTGCGTTTTTATCTATTGAAGCTAAAATATTCTTTGATCTTCTGATCCAAAGAAGTTACTAAACCAATCAATTGAATTAATTAACAGACATGTTGTCGGATGACAACGCGCATTATTCAAAGTTTTACCGAGAATACTTTGCAGCATATCCTTGGGGTCTTACCGTACATCATTGCCATTTATAAGTCTAATATACTCAATAATGTTTAGTAATAAATTCAATTTCTATCATAAATTCTTGCCACACAAGGCAACATGGTCCCTTACAACTGTATTGTACAAAAATGTACGCGTGAACTGAACATCGAGGGTACACAAAGGGTATATTAGGGCTGTGCGTGTTCATACGGACGGACAGGTCAGACAAAGGATCATCATAAATCAACTTCGCTATTGATGTTGATTAAAAATATATGGATTTATACTTTATGGGGTATGCCACGCCTTCTTCTCCGCATTACATATATTAGCACGAAATAAATACACCCAGGAATGGCTTCTCGGGCTTTTTTTTTTGTTTTCTAGCCTGAATAGGCCAAGTAAATGACTGCATTTACGACTGATAAGCAGCTTTCATCACGACTCAAAATGCCATTCTGGAGAATGACTATTCGATAATTGAAAAGCGGAGCATATTTTGAAAGTTTTTCAATAATTCTAACTATCGGCTCAGTATTTTTTTTTTTTGGACAGATCCTCTATGCTGTACATGCACAAACATTGAAGATAAATAGAATTAAAATACAAGAATAGTCTATCTCAAAATGATATTAAAAAACTAAGACATGTCATCCACAATTCGACTAAGCGAAAAAAAAATTGCCATTTAAAACAAAAAATAACACCAAACATTTTCCATGGACTACAAAAAAAGTGAAAGAATTAATATTAAGAACGAGTCAAAACTTCAACACTAGAATTAGTTTACCATGTAATGGCACATTGTCAGCAACACGGCGGCGTTATAATTAAAAACTAAATAATAACGTCATACCAGTAAGAAAAGATGAAATTATTTTCAAACAGTAAATGGAACTTTATGAATTCAAGCAAGAGGTACATATGAACATGCAGGAGGCGATGCTTCGTTAAATACTTATTACTATAAAAATGTACA
>JBANCW010000195.1:0-19539 GCA_037040085.1 Colocasiomyia kotana | reverse complement strand
CGAAGGCTGTTACCAAATATACCAGCTCAAAATAAATTACTGGCACGGAAACCAGAAGTAACCAAATACTAAAAAAAAATTTTATAATTTTTTTTATAATATAATTTTTAATTTTAATTTAATATTTACTTATATATGTGAATTAGTCTAAGCAATTAAAGTGAACTTAATTTTCCATTTTCTTGTTTAAAATCAATTCAACTGTAAATCCTGTTTTGTATTCATTGTAAGAAGTGCGGTAATTTCTAAGCAATAGCCTAGCACTAGGAAAAGGCCTACAGCGGAATTAATTGTATTAATATGTAATTGTAAATATGTACGCATATATTTTATAACTATGCTGGGATTTGAGCATCAAGAATAGTTTTGTCCTTGAGCGCCTAGCCGCCGCAGATGCTCGTCTGGCTCACTTACTAGCCCTGAAATCTGAACGGCTGTCCAGCTGCGGCTGATAAACATGCTGTCAGTGAGGGAACGAAGGCTGTTGCCGACTCTAACAGTTCAAGCAAAATTAGTGGCTTGGAAGCCAGAACTAACCAACTACTACAAAAAGAGTAGCTTGATAATAATATTACAAGTGAAGGAGTCATGCCTTATCAACACTCTAGCCGCAAAAGTTTTTCCAAAATCAATAACAAGTTCTTGCATCTGCCATGTTGTTTTTGTTTTTTCCAAAAGTGTACTGATGGAGGTTACTGCAGAGAAGTAGTCGTGATTCCTCTGCTATATGTAGTAGTAGTACTTGGATTAACGCAATTCAATTAGGAATTGTTCGATGAGCATTCTGTAATTATCGGTACAACAAATTTGTACTTAATGAGCACATTAACGCGCGCCGTCCTGCTCCCCTAAGCTTGTAAAAGCGCGGCGTTGTCTGGGTCTGCTTTGCCTGCTTTTATCACTGCCCATTATGCAGTAGCGCTCCGCAGTCGTTGCTGTAGCTATTTTACTTTTAAGCGGTGGCCTGATTAATGAGGCTTTAAATATACCACTTTGATTTCATTCTAAAAGGACGCAGAGCGTTGTAGAGGTACGGTACAACAAAGAAGTTTCATTGACTTTTGCGGGCGACACAAGGATACGCAGCTCATAAATTGCCTGCCAGTGTAGAGCTGAGCGCGAAACATCCTTGCCAAATACGCGCACATGAGAATGCATTGGGCGACTCAATTTGGAAACAAGATCCACAAGTCTACAACGCAGAGCTGCTCACGCGGATACTCAATGTCACTCTCCCTCCCTCTCTCTCTCCCACTCTCTCTCGTTGTATATATGTTTTTATATAGAACATATGTATCTATTTCGAGTAGCAACAATAATAATAATACACACATACACACACTCACAGAGTTCGCACAGTTCAGTATAACGAAGTAGCGACAAATGGCCTGGAAGGAGTATAAAAGGAGCAGGCATTAATACACTGGAAAAATTCGTTGTTCAAGTAGTTCCACACGCTTAAGATACATTTATTCTCAGAAGGCATCTGAAATAAGTTTACTTTTTACTGAAATTCAAACAAGTAAATAATTTATTCTATAAAGAGCGCGCCTATAATTATGATTTGCTTCACAGGACGATGCATCCCAATTAAAACTATAGGCATTTAAATATATATAAATATAATATTTAAATATAATGCTTGAAAATGTACGTAAATCAGTCAAATTTAATTTAATTAATGCATTAATTGTAGTTTAGGAGTGAAGAATTTTCGAAT
Source organism: Colocasiomyia kotana (assembly GCA_037040085.1). Lineage (NCBI taxonomy): Eukaryota > Metazoa > Arthropoda > Insecta > Diptera > Drosophilidae > Colocasiomyia > Colocasiomyia kotana. The sequence continues at coordinate 17,819 of JBANCW010000195.1, read as the reverse complement.
TGTATGTTCCATCACGACTCAATGAGCTATAACTTTTCAAATAATACTACATCTAGTAAAATATATGAGACATGATCAGTTGTGTATGCCTCAAGTCCAATATCGATCTTCGATTCAATTAATCTCGGAGTAATTCATTCGCTTTGTAAAAACGCATTACGATGGGCTTGCCTTTTGGCAAATCCTGTATAAAATTTTCAATAAAATATCGCGACTTTTTTTTATTTAGAGGCGATACCTTGACATACAACTTGAACTGCTTGAGATAGAAAATTCTTATGCATAATATAGAAGCGAACTTTGATTGGAAATATGTTTCTTCTTTTAATTATTTTTTATCGTCCACAAGTTGAAGTCGTCAACAGCTAGTGCTTGGCAAAGCCAAAACGGTGTTGCTCGCTCTAGTTGATAACAGTCATATCCAATATCTATAAATTCTAATAAAAAGTCAGCGTAGTTAATTATTATTATTATTTATTTTTTTTTGCGCATTTTTAGATTTAAGTGCACTTGAGAAATCTACGTGTTGAAAGGAAGTTTCGATAACCCTAGAAAAGTAAACTTTCGTTGAACCCATCGATATCGGCGATATGCAGTTTGGTCAGCTTAGATATAAAACCATTTTCCAAACATTTACTGCTTTTATTTATTTTTTTATTTCGAAAATAAATGCAATGTTTTCAAATCAAATAAGCGGAAAATTCGTGTTCGTCGATTTGACGAAGCCTTCCTCTTTCAGACGTTAAAATAACAATGTCTTTCCAGAGTTAAAGCGATATTTGATTTTTCGTTTAAATAATTATCTTTTTTTTTATATAAATATAATTTAATATATATAGATAATAAAAATGATTGTTTCTCTGTCTGTTTTTACTTGATGGCATCAAAATTAGTCGTATCGCTATGAAATATTCAGAATTTTATAATATTGGTGAGGGGGAGGCTGTTGGCTTTGTGTGTTTTTTCGAAAAAGCCGCTAGAGCTGGAGATCAGTATACCGGTGGAAGTATGTCCCACTGAACCCTCTCTTCCCTTTCATCTTTGCATTATACAGCTTCGTAGACATTTCTGGAAGTCTCTCTAATATCGAAAAATAATTTACAACAAGAAACTGGTGGCGTACCAGCGCACGCCGACTACCACTAATATAAAGATAAATAAAATAAAATTATTTTTTAGAAGCTTCCACTGAATATGATCTATAACAGCTTTTTTTTCTGCCATGTGTGATGAGAAATACTATCCAGAACTTGCTCTAAGAGAACTCAAATAAGCATTTGCAAATCATATGAAGATCTGTCTGTAAACAGAGAATGCAATTGATAAGCCAGTCGTACATTTTTGCAAGATTCTCAACGTTTCTCTGAAGTGTCATAATAAAATTAGTTGGTATTTACGAATGTATGTATGTATGTATGTATGTATGTATGTATGTATGTGTGTATGTATGTATGTATGTGTGTATGTATGTACATACTATATGGATATGTAAATAAATTAGCGCAAAAATAGCACAGTTCTTAGAGAGCTGGCATAGACGATTGATTCGCTAAAAGAATGCATGTGAGGCCTATCTATAAAAGCTTATAAAAATGATGTTTAATCGCTTTTCTAATCAAAAGCGAGTCGAAATCGTAAAGTGATAAAGCCAAAAATACTTGGCCAAATCTGTTGGCAATTGTTGCTTGCCGTGTATAGTAGTTCTCTAGGGCGTCTACTCATTCGCGCTCAATGCAGCTCATTGTGCTCTGGCCGTGGCGCAGCCAGAGCAGCAGCCAGCTAGAGCACAACAAGCTGGATGGTGTCTTGGGCCAATGAAGTCTACACACGGCAACAACAATACGACGAATATGGCTGTTATCAACTACAGCAGGCAGCACCGTTTTGGCTGTGCCAACGCAGTCGACGCTGCTACAATAGTAAGTGTTTGTTTCTGTATGTGTGTGTGTGTGTGTTGTTGTTGTTGTTGCTTGCGTAGCAGTGTCTGTTGAGCGGCCTGAAAGACACGACTCAGACTTTGAGGGCAGCAGCAACGTTCGTGCTCACCGTGCCTTGTCGGTTTGAGCTGTGACCGCGCCAAGCAACTGACTTTAGTTTGAAATTTGACGCCGAACGCAGCAGTTCGCCGAAATAAACGCGCATGGTACGCCTGTCGCTGCCGTCGCTGTTGCTGCTGCTGCTGCTGCTGCTTACTGCTGCCATTGCAGAACTTACAGTTGCCAGCAGCAGCAGCAATGTATTTTTGCAGGCGTTATGCACTGCCGTATCCTCGAGGGTGCTGTTGGCTGCGACTCCTGCTGCTCAGGGGAGCGCTGCCAACTCAACGACTGCGGCTGCTGCCGCGACTGCGACTGTAGCTTGGCTGCGGGTATCAGGGAAAAATAAATAAATAAAGTTTTCTGTGCGTGCTAAAAGTACTATAAATTTTCTGTGCGCTAAAACACAGCTTTGACGTAGCCCAGTCGATGGCAACGTGAGCAGCTGCTAAGCCTGCATCATTCCGTAATCATTGCGAGCTTGTCCCCACTCGACTATGCGGCAGGTGAGTTGCAAATTTAGCATAGCATATAATTTATTGTGGAATAATTATAACTACGACAATGACTGTGTGTGCTCTACGCAGAGACAATTAACTGGCATTTCGCATATTGCACGTCGTCTGGCACAGCAGTACGCATGTGCCAGCAAGCGAATGGCAAACGACAACCGAAGCATGGGCTTCCAATCCATTGCCATGCCTGTCCTCAATGTGACTCGTGAATTGCTCTGTCTCTCTCTCTCTCTCTATGTGTGTGTGTGTGTGTGTGTAGTACGCCCGGAAATGTGCACAGCAGCAGCGGCAACGGCAGCGGCAGCAGCAATGCCTTTCATCCACTTTTCATTTGCGCAGAGTCGCAAGCTCGTCGCTTGCTCAGCCCACCCCACATGTCTAATGTTGTGTATAGCTTCGAAGTTGCGCTATCAACAGCAGCACAAGCAGCAGCAGCAACAACAATAACAACGACGACGACGAAAGCAACGAAGCTACTTTGCAGTTCACCCTGCGGCATAGCAACCCTCACCGCCGTGTGCTTTTCGCGCTATAAAACACTTGTCCCGCCATTTAATGCATGGGTTAAGTAGTCGCAGCAGCAGCAGCAGCAGCAGGCAGTGCTAGGTACGCTTTGCTATGCGATACTTGTACGGATAACCTCGTCAGGGACAGGGGCGACAGCTGCACGACACCAACATCCTCTCCCAGCAGCAGCACTCCCACTCAGCATTAGCGCCCACCACTCAGCTTCATTGCCGTCATCAACATCATCATCGCCTGGTAAACTTTCAAGTGGCAAGTGTTAAGCTGAAGTCGTGGCTGCTGCCAAACAGCTCCAGAACAGCTCAAGTTGCAACCCTGCGCTGAGCTGTGTAGCCATGGCTGCAGTTTACCCGTACGTGTGTGGTGCGTATGCTGCGTGCCTGTCTATGCGTCTATGTGCGTGTGTGCGTGTGTGTGTGTGTGTGTGTGTGTGCAATATGGCGCAACGATTTAAACCCATTTTTATTTGCCTTTCTTTCTTCTTCTTTATTTCTTTTGACTAAGGTCAAAAGGGGCCACAGGACGCGAAGCTATTGCCTGCAGCTGTCCCCGTTCCCGCTCATGTCCTTCTCATTGCTGCAATCTGCGCTGCATCTATGCCTATGTGTGTGTGTGTGTGTGTGTGGCTCTGTGTATGCATGCGTGCATCTACACCAATTACATTTATTGCGCACAGTTCGGAGAAAGACTCGCATAGAGTTCTGCCATGTTCCAATACCCACGTACACACACACACAAATGCACTCACTCTCGCACACTCACTCGCACACACACACACACACAGTGACAACAGCTTAATGTGTGGAAAATTATCCAATTTCTTGCACACTTTGCTGACACTTGAAAGACATGCAATTTAATTTATACGACCAACTAACTACTTAGTATGAGCATAACGAGCATTAACTTAATTGTTTGTCCTCTCCTCTCCGCTCCACTTCACTCCACCCCACTTCCCACCACTCTAGTCTCGCTTGGGTATTGCCAGCGTTTCTCTCTGCTCCTTGCCCGTGTATTCAACTTTTTGACTATTTATAAGCTTCATTTGAGCTTGGTTTTTGTTTCACTGCCGAAGCTCCGACAAATGCAAATTACGTTGTATCTTTTTTCATGAAAATTAAAAAAAAAAAAAAACAAAAAAAAAAAGTCGCCCAACATTTTGTCTGCTGGCTCAAAGCGGCTTTTATTATAATTTTATGCATTTTATGGCATTCGAAAAACAGCAACAACAACCTTCATTTGATTATAGAAATCTTCACAACATTTGCCTCAAACAAAGCAACAAAACGCATTTTGCGGTTTATTACCAGATTCGACGGCATTGATACTACGACCTGAATATGTGAACTGCTCTATTCAAAATGTGCTGATGCCGGTGATAAAGAGGTGTATGTGTATGTGTATGTGTGTGTGTGTGTGTGCGTGCGTGTGTGCGTTTTCGGCGGTTTCATTTTTTAAGCCAACAGCAGACTGAACCAACTAAGGCACTAGACTAGGTATGGATGACATACCTACACAGTACTAGGTCTGAATACGTTGGCATATATTATGGCATCGAGCACATACACATACACACATACAAACATATGTACATATGTATGTGCTTGCATCTTGTAGATACATAAGCATATTTAAATAATCCAACCTGCCTGCTTGGCGGATAGTTTCGTTCTCTTTACTTCTGTTCGTATAATTTGACCCAAATTTTTGAATTTTTCTTTTTGTGGGTTGCTCAAATATGTTTACACAGCATGCAATTTGCTTAGCACACACACAGCACTAACTTTGTTTGGACGCTGCTCGCTAATTAATAGATATGCGGTCTTAACGAATGCTCGTACACACATTTGCCTATGCATACACACACGCAGGGCCAGCTATTGGTAGTATGTACAGACAAGTAATGTTTGGATATCGTCTGAGCAGAAGCGTGTTTGCGAATGGCATTTCCAGCCCCTCGGATGATGCGATAAGAAAAAAGTATAGTATATATATATAAAACATAGTCGAGTATACCCGATCATAAAAGACCAGAGCTTACTGGTTTACAGGCATCCAGCATCTGAAGCTGATCTCGCAAGACCTGAGATCAGCGCGTCCATGCGGACAGTCAGACAGGCTTGGCCGACTGAGTTGTGACGCGCCCACTTCTGCCTGTTACGTATATTAAATGAAATGCGTTAGACCCTGGAGTGGGTATACTGGTTCTGAAATCGATCAACAAACGCTCTGCGGCAACAACACTTGGATCAGAATTAAACTGCGAATTCTAATAACAAGATAAAGTGTTGAATTGAGAAAAGCTAGCTTTGGCACTACGAATTTTATATACTCTTCCAGTTGACATTTTCCACCCGTAAACAGTGCGAAATTCCCATTAATACCAACGTGGCGATGTTATCAAAATAGTAAAAGCAAAATTAACTGTAAACATTTACAAGGTAGAATTAGTGGGCCGACTTAAAACTGTTCTGCAAGAGAAATCTATATAATTGAATTTAAAAGTGAGGCTTAAGCGGATCAATACTGTACATACGACTTATGGGGTCGCAGACGCTTCCAGTGATAGACTGCAGAGTTGACCACTTTCATAGTACCGCAGCAAGGGTATAAAAACTTAAATAATAAAATTGTTTATTGCTACGAAACGGTAAGTCGGTTGCAACGAAACCTGGCTTGGCTAGATGCCCACTAAAATCTGTTATGGAAATTAGGCTTAAATAGTATTTAAAACCAGTCTTTCCAATTAAACCTGTATCACACAAAGAATACATATACATACATTTACCCTAGTATATAGCGGTGCAGTGAGGGAAAGTGAGTTTATTCAAATGGATCTCCGATAAATACATAAATCGAGAGATTAGCTAGTAAGAACGATACGTTCGGGAATGTCCCAATAATAAAATACACCCAATAATATAATAAAATACACTTAGTTGTGGAATTATATCAGTCTAAGGCTTATCACTATTTATTGGGGTACCATTTCAATGGAAATGCATTGATCAAATTGTTAGTAATTTCATTTAGCCAGGGTTTCTTGGGTTTTCGAGAATTTAATTCAATGCCAAATGGTTCTCGGCCAGCCTTAGCTTCCGTTATCGATAAATTATAATTGATAAGCCCATTGAATCACGCAATATTTTCTTTCCACAATCCTAGTGTTCCCATAGTCGTCAGCTTCTCCTCTTTCAACCCCTAGCTCTGTACGCAGCCAGCACTGCAGCAACCTTTGCTTGCAGGCCTCAGTCACCCCAGGATAAACTTGCACATGCTACAATTTAAAATAACTGTGCACATACGGTATATGCTGATAGTCTGATAGACAAGGGCAATTGGCATTGTCCACAGTAGCAAATCAAATTCAACCAATTAAGTAGAGACGAGTCTCAAGGCAGATGAGGTGCGAAAAAAAAAGCCAAAGGACAATTGTCGATTGTGGGGTGAATTGCAAGTGAAACCAAATGCGGATGAAAACTGAAAACACGCAGAGAGAGAATTGTCGTTATATTTTCTCCTGAATGTGTCCGCATAGCCGCAATTTATTTGAATTTCATGCAAATTTCTTTACGGGTCTCGCAATTGAAGCCAAACCCAAAAAGTTATTGCCAAACAAACCAAGCGTTATTTTGTAACACTCTGTGAGGGTTCCAGGATGAAACGACTGGTCGACCAGCCAGTTGGCAACTCCGCTACCCAGAAGTTGCCCGCGCATTTTTATATGGGCAACACGAGCACTTTTTGTGATACTAATCAATTTACATTTTTTGATTGTTTTCTTTTTTTATTTTCTCTCACTTGGAATATTTCTGATACAAAAACAGAGAGTAATTTAAACGAAATTTTAATCGTTATTTTGTCACTTTTCTTATTTTATAGTAACTGTAAAAAAATATAAATATTTTATTCGTCATTGTCAAAGTATCTTATCAATCTCAACAATGCCAGATTTATCATATTAAATGCTGCCTGAACTACAAGACAACGTGTGGAACGCAATACAGACAAATATACACATGTATGCATGTCGTGTGCATGTATGTAGGAACAGGACAAGGCGAAGGCAACACTGCTTATCTCAGTCGTAGTTATATATATATATATATATATATATATATATAGGAATTCACATTATTTTAGATTGACTCTAATTTGTTTTAGAAATCGTTGCCTTTGTTGCATACCGTTAGCATGGTTTCTCTTCTTGTTAAGGAATTCAAAAATATTATGAAAGTAATCTGTTTCTGCTACAAGCTATTTGCTCGAATGATGCAAGTCAAGAAATAATAAAAAGCGATAGGTGTACAATCTGGTGGATATGTTGGAAGCTCCAACAATTCGTGTCCCAAAGTTTTTTGAAACTGCAAAACGAATCTGAACCGAAGAAAAAATGGTTGTAACCCACGCCTAAACCTAAATCAGGTTCGGCTCAACAAAACAAACTAAGAAAAAGCGAAAATTACTGTTAGTTTTTTTTTTTTTAATGTTTTTTCACTCATCCAGCTTGTGACCCCAACATCCAGCAATATATATAGAGTAATTTAATTACGTTGTAGTTTTTTTTTGTTCCCGTGAACTGAAAAGAAATTTTATGGAAATATTTATAGAGAAATTTAATTACGTTGTTGTTTTTTCTTTTGTTCTCATGAACTGAATAAAAATTCTATGGAAATTCTTAAGACCCGGAACCGGATAAATTGTTCGAAGCTGAACCGAGAGGTTCGTACCTAGGGAATGAGCCGGCTTTGTATATCTTAAGGCCTGCAGGCCAGGTTTTACCAATGAAACCACACCCGTATATTGTTATGGGGAAAGAAACTCTTCTTCATGTGCAAAAGAAGGCGGTTTTATAGATTTACGTTCAGCAAATCGATTATTAATTATACACCTGCATTTAGCGCTAGACGCGATTTCTTTTTGCCAATTTCACTGGAAATCTCTATTTCAACTTTTGGTTAGGCTTTTCAGTACTACTTCGTATGTTGTTGGAATTTGAATGCAGCCTGTTTGTATATCTAATCTCTGTCGAAGGAAATTGTGTCGATATTACGAGGGAAACTTGTGAAGATTTATTGAAATACTCACTGTAGTTCAGTGTTAGAAATTAATGCTTCCAATTAAGCTTCATGTGGTATATCTTTTTTTGCTGGATATTATTCTAAGGATATAATTTTAGAAATTGTTTTAATGTGTTATGTTAATTCATATAGTTTTTTTTTATTATTTTTTATTTCGGTTTAAATGATTAAATGAATAGATTTCTATAAATGTTGACATTTTCATAGCAAACAGCAAAAAGTTGCGATCCACAGGTTGTGCCCCAATAGACACTTCTTGCTGTAGGTTTTTTTGAGTGCACGAGTTCTCCACTCCACTCCACTCCACTCCACTGCAGAGGTGAATAAAGTTTTGAATTGAAAACATTTCCGAAATGCCTCCTGAATTTTATTTCTCTTCATTTCTACCTGCACCCATTTTTGTTTTTGTTTTTGTTTTTTTTTTTTTTTTTGTGGCTGATGGCAAGCGCAGTGCAAATGTTGCTGGCGACGTCGCGCGGCTCGGACTGCCTTGTGTTGTTGTGTGGCGTTCGCGCGAAGCGACGGCAAGGCGAAACAACAAAAATAAAAACATTTCGCGGCTTACGAAACAAAAAATGCCAGAAACCAAAAACAAAAGCAACCTTGGCCTCAAGTCCTGTGCTGGTTTCCAATCATTTCCAAGATGCAAACAAACAAATATGGTAGATGGTCCAAGGGCGCGCCAAAGTACAGTGTGGCAAATGCTATGGAAACTGCGCCTAAATACGTGGAGGAGCGCTTGAGCGACAGCACACTCTGGGCTGCATGTCATGTCATTTGAAATGCGTTTCGGGGCAACAAGCTTATGTCAGGCAACAGCCGCAGCCCAGTCCGTCGCGTGGTTGACACTTCGCAGTCCAGCAGTCATGAGTGTGCATTGTGCCAAGGTTAGCAACGATCATTACTTTGATTTATGCGTGTGAAGTGAGTTCTGCTTACACAATTCCTTCTGCAGTTTTCAGCATTCTGTTGCTGCAGTCAACACACAACACACAAGCACACACACACACACGCACACACAGCAAACAATACGCAGCTACTCCGTGCCCGTACACAACAGTGGAAATGTCGCGAATTTCGCCAGTCATTGCCCCCTTTTTTGCTGCTCTGTTCAGCTGCTTGGGGTGTCATCGGCTGACATCGTCGATGGGCATTCCTCATGCTCTTTTCGTTTACCTTTTCGATTTCTTCCTTCTGCCTCTCTCTCTCTCTCTATCTCTCTCTCACACTCTATTTTAGCAATAGTTGTTGTTGTTCTTTTTATATATTTTGCGTAACTTCCGTTCCACGCAGTTGGCTGCGTGGCATGGAATGGACGAATGAAATAATTTAAGCTTTGATGTGCTCGTAAATATTTAGAGGCTGTCCGATATTGCCATATGTATCTACCGAGTATGTTCCATATCAACAGCAGTGAGCACTCTATTAGGTCACTCTTTGGGCTGTTGACCCCTCTCTGCCCTGAATAAAACAAAACCATTTTCGGATTGATGCATATTTCATGGATGGACAGTTGCCTCAGCAGCAAATTTTAGCTCATGTGGCAATTAGCTGCCACTGAGTGCTTTCTATTGTGCTTTCTCCTGATTTATATTTACACAGCAGTCATTCCTTTTTTTTTAACTTTTATTTGCCGTTGTTTGTAATTTGGAATTTGGCAAAAAATTGGTCAATCAAAAGATCTGTTGAAATTTGCAATTTAAGCTAATATTTTAAATAAGTTAACTAAGCTTATATGCACCACGTGTCAGTGCCACAAAAATTAAAGGGCAACGCTATAGCAACACGGTGTCTGCCACACCCATGATATGCATGTATGTACATACATAGAAGTATATAATCATGTAGATAGAGGTGCCCATAGAGGCTGTTTGCTTGCACTGCGTTGGGAAACGGCCAATTGGCCCCGCCGCAGCTACGCCTCTGACATAGAGACAAATAACTTCCCTTAGTCATTAATGCCAGGCAAAAAATACTTAAAAAGATAAATTTCGAAATCGTTTTTATGCTTTCCTTATTTCTACAATTTTTATTTATTTATTATATATATATTTCTTTTTTGTTGTTGATAAGAATTGAAATAAATTATTAAGTACTTAAATAGACTCGTTTTTGCGCTATTTATCATATTTATCAATGACAAATAAGTACTCACAATACCAGTACAATGACAATATAATCAGTAAGAAGAATGTGGCGACCCAATTTAAGGTTGGACCCCAGCACGCCGTGTCTACTTGTACCTACTTGGTTTCGAAATGCCTAATGCCAAATATTTATTCAGCTTATGTTTGAAAGAGGCAAATAGAGTTACTTATATAACCATAACATAGCAACAACAACAACAACAACAATAACAGCACAACTTTGCTTCCAAGTCGTTGCTTTGCATTCAAATGTGTAAATGTAATTGTAATAGAAAACTGCTCCGCTCTTTAGAATGTGGTGATGCTATTGACTCACTGATTAATGCATATTGTATATTATGTACGTCATATGCTGTCCCATTGTACTTGGTAATTAGGTACAGTATTCACCGTCGGTGTTTTACCTGAATGTTCTATAAAGCACAGCCGCGTCGCTGCTGATTCTGTGGCCGCTCAAATCTAAGTAGTTCTACATAGAAATGCTGATAAAATGATTTATTCAAGTACCACAATGTGTTCTCTGATTATGCACATGTAAATTTAATCTATATTTTTTATTTAATGAACGCTATTCCAACACCTAAACGCAGCTTCATCTATAGCCAAGCTACAAATTGCCACAGTTTGCATTTTTGCTCCAAATTTGGTGTTGAAATTGCCTCCCTCTTTCTCATGAATAGCTAGGAAATGGGCGACTCTAAAGTGAACAAGAGCACGACTTCAAGAGGTTGAGATACAGTTATTTTGGGAAGCATTTTCAAAGATGAAAACGGCCTCAATAATGAACTATTTGAATATTTAGTTAAAATTGTAAGAAATTTATTGTCAGTGGCACAGAGCTTTGAAATAAGTCCGATCCACGTAGTATTTAGAAATAAAAGAGAATTTGATTCAGTTGCGAGTTTTGTGCTACCTTTACCAGTTCCACGCACCATGAAGCTGTGTACCACAGTGCAGAGCCTCATTATGTGTGGCCTGCAATAGATATGAATTTAGTATGTGATTTGGCAACAAGCAGAATATTGAAAATTAACTGTTTTAATGTTTTTTTTTTTTTTTGTTTTTGTTTATTTCTTTTTTTTTTTTATTTTAATATTGATGCATGCAGTAATGTCTGTCTCTGGTGTTACTTATGTATTTAATACATGATGTATAGATATATTTTTTGAAATATTTTTCTTTTATTATTATTATTTTTTATTTATTTATTTATTTTTTTTGTTTCATTATATATGTAATTATACATTTTTTATTTAAAGTTTTATTTTAATTTTTAACTTTAACAGTGGAACATTTTTGACATTTTTTAAAGTTTTAGTTATTTGAAAGGACGAAATTTTATTTGATCAAAGTAATACAGAAAAATAAAATGTGGCCCTTTTTAAATGAATTGACTTTTTTATTTTTTTATTAGTTTTTGCTGGTAATGCCAAGCGTGGCCATAACTCGCTTTACCGCCGTCATTTAACTACGATTCAGATAGGCTAGACATAAAATAATTTATGACTGAAACTCCACGCAAGCCGGTAGCAACACGAGTGCATTTAACCAAACAGGACTTTGCTCGTTGATTTGGAAAACGTGGATCCTGATCATGAAGCATGCCCAAAAATAGTTGAACAACTAAAGGACGCTCTAATTCCAAACAAGGAAATGTTAAAACCTACTAAACAATCCACATTAGATTCATTTATTTCGGTATTTTCGTTCATCCGATTGGTTTCTGTTTTTCGATTGCCATATTTTTAATTGCCATATTGTATATTGCCGTATTATGTACTAGGATTTTAATTGCGTTCATATAAATTTTTTGCAAATTGTTTGTTTCGTTTTACGTCATTTATGGCCAGCTATGAGTTAAGGCCGCACTGCGCGCTCCCTGCAAGCGTGCACTGCTAGCCAAATACGTTATGCAATCTATGTTCATTCGACAGCCCATCTAAGATGTACGGCTAGCCATTGTTTGTTGTTTGCTCATCCGGCCGCCCCACTTGCTCCACTTTTGACAGGCATTCGGTAAACAGCGCTGAAATCGCAGTCGTCTCCATGTGCTAAGTGAAATCCACGTGAAATCAATTAGCAAACCAAATTGTGATAGCAATTCAATGCTGATTCAATATCAATGACTGTGATAGATGATGTAATTCAAGCTGAGCAAATTTTTGCAATTTTTTTCATATTTATTTTCATTTGGCGCGACTTTGTTAATTTATCCAGGCTGGGCAGCATCAACATTAGCATCAGCCCACAAACGTCTTCAAATTGAATCGCCTAATCGTAGATATGAACCAAGTGCTGCCGTACCGCCGCAAGAAAGCGCGGCACCCACAGCCGTAGTCGCAGTCGCAGTCGCAGTCGCATTCCAAGTAGCAGTCACAGTCGCTGCCCTATTGTTCGCTCAGAAGTAGAAAACATTTCGAGCAGAGCAGAGCTGAACTTAGCTGAGCTGAGCTAGGCGAAGGCAAAGGCAAAGGCAAAGGCAAATCAACCACCAACAACATGGCAGCCTTCTTTTTCCATATGCGATACACTGGCTGAGTTTCAGCTCTTCCAGCTGCCGCCTGCTCGCCTGTGGATTGCGTGCAGTTGGACAGAGAGCGTGAGAGCATTGTGCGCTAATCCCGAGCAGCCATTGAATTTTCGCACGAGGACACACCACCAGAGCTGCATGAAGAGCGAGTGGCAGAGCGAGAGCGAGACCGAGAGAGAGAAAGAGAGGGATATATAAAGAGAGTTCATGCAATGGCACAACTAAAGGAAAGGGAGGGCTGTGTTCAGCTTGCCTTTGTTTACGCAAGATTTGCTGCCATTATGGACTTAATCTGGGGGTTTAAAACGCCTGCTCGAAGGGTTTTTGACTTTGCGGACTTAACTCTGGCTTTGGCATTGACTCAGCGACGCGCCCATGCCCGAATAGGGCCTACAGCCTAGGGCTTAAGTCATTTAGCCCGTCCAATGCGATTAGCGCAAGCTAACGAAAAACACTGAAAGGAAATTATTTAATTGACAACAAAATATCCTTTGCTTGCTCTTACAGATATCCCAAGACGACAGGCGGCTCAGCTACACGACTAGGCCATTTAGCACAAGGCCATTACACACACTGGTAGACGGCGATATATGTGTCTATTAGGCGTTTGTCATTGTGTGACCTGCTGTGCTGCCGTTGTGCTATCGCGCTATTGCGCTGTTGCACTTTTGGCCTTGCACGCTGGCAAGGATTTGTTCCATATTTCATCGAAGACGGCATCCTTTTGACTTCTTGCTTGTCTGGGTGCTAAAAGTCATGCTTGCATGCACAATGGAATGGTAGCTCAGCAGGCGTGCTGGCCCTACTGCCTGCTGGCCTTTTCGACTGCAGGCATCGTCCTTCGTCCTGCGCACATTAGTCAGCACAATTGCTTGTGCTGAATCATCGGCAATGGGTGCAAACGGAACGTGGCTCATCGAATCACATGCGGCCGAAAAGACTTGAATGAACAGCAGCAGCAAAGCGCGCCAAGAAAGTGGAGCACACACACACACACACACATACACAGGCGCGCACACAGACACTATAACGCTTCGAATGGTAATTATTTCAGGAGCTTGGCCACTTGGCGCCAAGCAACTGCCGACAACGCAGCGCCCGCCCAGTCTGACTGCCCTAACTTTCGATGCCAATGTCTTTGGCAATGCAAACAAATTAGGCTGATTGCAGTCGCTGCTCGAGTCAAGGAAGTGAAGTGGGGCTGCTTTGGGCCTCGTCGCTAAGCTGCCTGGCGACACTTGAGAAATCGCTTGATTGATTCGTGATAGACCAAATGATATCACGGCAACATTGCATACACACACGCACACACACACACGCACACACGTAGCATTCCGTATAGTATCTAACCATCTATCATTCATTAAATGCTGATTTTCTGCTTCCAGTTATCCACGGCACCATCAATTACATGGCACTGCATATCGCACTGTATAATGCGCATGCACACACATGGATAGAAATGCGAGTTTCGTGCAAGTGAGCAATGCTGGTCACCAAGAAGCGGCAAGAACTCGTCGAATTATCAGTTGCCTTATCTTATCGGGTGGTTAAAGACGCTTCTTCCGATAACAAATTCTTGTATGTAGTGCTCGCCCATAATTTTCTTCGGTCCTTATGTTATTTTTGTGGCCGGCTGCCTAATCTGGCGCTTTCACCTGCTCAACCGGGCCAGCAATTTGACTTCAGTAGGCATTCCAATTCATTGCCGAGCAGTACAACGTCAGCGCGCCCAGTATGCAACACAGCGAAGGAGTATTCGTACACATGCACATATGTATGTATGTGTGCGCATCGAAAAATAAGTGCATAAGCCACAAGGACTCGTCGTTCGTGACTTGTACTGGGGACACGACAATATCAGCAAATACATACAACAATATAATTATCCGAAGAAAAAAACACGCACACATATCACATCCCGCACACACATCTCAAACACACACACACACACTCTCACACACCCATACATTGAGTAAGCATTTTAACAATTTTTATGGGTCATTTCATAATTTGAGCTTGAAGCTCGCGCAGATTGATGCGCATCACGTGCGACACGATAAGTAAAATAATTTAACTATTTTCATGTAGCTTTGCCTGCTCCAATTGCACAAGTACCACACCAGGCACCTCATCCCCACCCTCAGCTCGTGACATCTTTCTGCCCACTTCTGGCACGGTAAAAAAGTAAATATCACATCAAGTTTTTAATTTTATTTTTGTTATTTCTTCCCACAGTGCAGCGTGCGCAAAGGATAAGTTTCAAGGCGACCCGCCATTGCAGGCTCTACGCTCTGTTCTACATCTACCCTGTAGATCCGAATTTGTTTTATTTTAGCTTTAAGGACAAATTCGGTTCTAGAGAGGTTTGTGTGGCTCAATGTACAACGATTTGAACACAAGTGAAAGTGAAAATAATAGAAAAATCATATCAGTGTCAGTGCATTGTGAAAATCAATTCAAATGTGGAGTACCTTTGTGGCCCTAAGTCTATTTATATAGAGTACTGCGTTACGAATTTGGGCAGATTAGCTTTCTAAATTAGCCATTTTGAACATTCTTCAATTACTCTTCAATGAATAAGTGTAGAAAATTGCAAGAAACGAGTCAAGTATTCACTTAGTCCCTAGTAAAAATAATGTCAGACGCCATGGGTAAAACGAGGGCGTGTGATATTTATGCAGGTGTACGTAACAGATAGAGGGAGGCGTGCCAGTATATGTAATCTTGTTCAAAAATAGCCAATCCGATCAAGCAATGTCCGTCCGTCCAAGGCTATAAATGCTCGAGACACAAAGTGTGGCCCAACTGCTTACTTTATCTATATGAAGCACGAGCTTATTCCAAATCTCTTCAGTTATCTTTTGCCATGCCGTAGCACGCGATTTAATCTGATCACTTGAAGTTGACAAATGGAAACTAATTTCCTTTGCCATTATCAATATTATTTGCTTGTGCTCAGGCTGTGATTTGACTATCAAGTTGCACTGGTTCTATTCGTTCAGAAGAATTCTCGAAAGACTAATTAAAAGAAGTTTTCTTCCTCATTCTTTATGTCCACCCACTTCGGAAACTTTAATTTCTTAACCGCATACGCAACGCTGTTACTTGCCGTGACTTTTTTCACCCACGAAGCAGCAAACTCGCGAAACCGTGATTGAATTTCTCCAATTGAGTACTTGGAATAATACACTTAAGTGCTAAGTGCACGGTATTATATAGTCGGTGGCATCTGATTGCTGACAGCTCACTTGGTGACCGGCAGATGCACCTACTCCCAATCAATACGAGCAGAATGCTGATCCGTTCAAATTCCTACAGGAAGTGGTCGTGCTAAATTAAGATCTGGAGAAAACTCGTTCTTTTTATTCCGAATTATTGATTGATTAACTGATGCAACTTAATTAGACTCCAAGCTATAATTTATGTGCTAAATGCCTTTTAGACAGTCTTGTGCACGCAACAAAGTCCCATGATTGATTGGGAGACTGTTTCATTGAAGAGCTCTTAAATTGACTAATGACTGCTCTTTAAGTTGGATAAGCGGTGACAGAAACAAAGGAATCAAGTAAACTGAGGTTTGTCAACAATTTGGCCCAAACATTATTTTTAGGTCAATTGTTATTTCTTTTATTGCTTTGGACTTTAAATGTGATTCAAATAAATTGTTAATCAAATTTTATAGCTTTCTTTAACAGAGAAATGGCTACAAGCATGGCTGATTGAGATTGACACGCAGCAATCTGCCCAAATGAGATTCACGCTACAACGAGTCAAATGCCAGCACAGTAAAATCTCTTCGAGTGCGCCTTGATCGGGGGCTATCGTGGACGACACACATCAGAGCCAACCAAACACAATTACAGCCGTAAGCTGTACTGGGTACTGGGGCGACTTTATACAGCAATACTAAAGCCAGCCTGGACGTGTGCCTTAGCTCAACGAACATTGAAAAAATATCCAGGAGGAGCATAAAAATAGTCGAGGTCCCTTGGTCTGCCAGTAATTTCAATATCCAGCGGAAGATAACAATGGCCAGAGATGAAATAGAATGTATGACCAGAAAAGGCTACAACAGCGAAGATTGAAAATAATTCCATGTATTAGACATTTCTAATGAAATACATATTCTAAGAATAAATGCAAAACACAACTATAAGTATGCATATTGTATGTTTATAAACCTTTATCGATTATAAAGCCCATGTCTGGGATTATGAGTAAGGCGTATGCAACATGGAAAGTGGCTGAAAGAACGCTGGAGTGCAGAAACAATTAGCAGATGGACCGCGAGGCTCATACCCAACGTGAATAGCTGGATAAGCAGGGAACGTGGCGAGGTGAATTATTATCTAACGCAGCTACTATTCGGACATGGGTATTTCCGCAAATACCTCTTACGTATGGGAAAGGGAGAAGGCGGCAGCTGTATCTATGTCGACGCAGCTGTAGACGACGCAGAACACACGTCTTTCCACTGCCAGAGGTGGAGCGAATATAGACGACCGCTGGAAAACACGATAGGGCCCATTGAGCCCGAAAACATTGTGGGCAAAATGCCAATATGTAAGGACTGCTGGGATGCTGTTACGAGGTTTGCGGGGATCGTGCTTCTACAGAAGAAACGCGACTTAGACGTAGTAATACAGGAAGATCGGTATATGACACATACTGATGCACAATATCGGGACGCTGTGCGCAGGCAAAAGCGTGATCCGAACGCAGATCTATCTGAAGAACCATGTAAAGGCTAAGTGCCACCTACTCTGAAGTAGAACCACAGGCGTACTAGAGCAGGAAAAAATAAGGCACAGAGGGGGAATGGATTTCGTCTACGTGACACTCACCGTCTGCGACGTCAGGCACTGGCCATTGCATTCTCCATTCTCCAACCCTCCTCGACCGCATAATAAAAAAAAAATATTATTATTATTATTATTATTATTATTATTATTATTATTATTATTATTATTATTATTATTATT
>JBANCW010000191.1:0-19939 GCA_037040085.1 Colocasiomyia kotana | reverse complement strand
ATCAGTTGTCCTGGATTTTGTATGTAGATGGATTGGATTGATCGGGTGACATGGCGAGAGGGAGTTGGTGTTCTATCGCATGCGAAGAAATGCGTACTGCTCCTTCCTATATGCGGCACCGGTCGTTGCTGAAACACGATCGTTCGGAATGTTCATAGGCCAATTAATTAGGACAGTACTTGAATGGACAGAATTTATGCCCGTGATAATTCTTCTGTGTGAATTGTAGAAAATGTCTGCAACTGCAGAATGTGTGGACGGCACACATGACAACCATATGAATTGATGCCTCGGATCCATCTTTTACTTTGTGTCATACAACTCATAAGGGGTAGTGCCATGATGTGCCGGAAAGATGAGGAAGTACTTAACGCGTTGGAATTAAATGAAGAGAACACAATTTGCTTAAATATATTTCTCCTTTAAGAATTGTTTGAACGAAGACGTCCATTCATGACTTGTCGAGTCTCCGCACTGGCTTATAAAACGCATTACTCCACGCTTTCACCCTTAAAGCTATTCCAAGGTTAGAGAACCGTTCCAAGAGACTTTGGCTCCATTGTTGTGTATGTTTTCATAGTTATTTGTTCTATAGTGATCTCGATGAGTTCAGGTAGAGACGGCCATTCAATAGGTTGCTTAACAGCCAGTCAGGTCTGTGCTCTTTCAACTCTTGAGTCGAAACATTCCGGGTGGCTAGATCAGCAGGATTGTCTTCAATTCTTATGTAAACGGCTGCACCATAAGCCCGTTGTAATGTATCGCAGAATCCATGTTCTTTAATCTTTGTTCCTAGTTTATAGTCTTTGAACTAGCACGTGACAAAGAGAAACAGTGAACCAGTAATACCATGCTGCAAACATCACAACACATACCGCCCATACAAGTGAAGGCCATAAAATGGTTACTCAAAAACAAGATCCCAGAACATGATATGATGTGCTATGCAACGCTAAAAGCTCTTACCAGACGAGGATATTCAACGCAATTCTAAGGCCACAACACATCCCAGCCAGATGGAAACACGCCAGGGTGATCATGATCCGTAAACCGGCAATCCGGAATATGAAACAGAATCCTACAGATTCATCAGCCAACCCTTGCCAAGGTATGGGAAAGACTGATTGCAGACAGACTAAACAGGCTGAAAGAATGTGCAAATGCACTTCCAGAGCACCAATTCGGGTTCAGAAAAGGTCACAGCACAATTGAGCAGGTTCACAAAGTAGTAAACCACATACTAGAGGCCTTCAACACAAAAGAATACTGTTACGGAGTAAACATAGACGTGAAGCAGTCCTATGATCGAGTATGATATGATCGACTTCCTGCGGCATACTAACTGCTAATATGGAGGAGCGCAGCTGTGAATTCAAGATAAGGGAAGAAATCTCAGCTCACAAAACCATGAAAGCAGGAGTACCGCAGGGAAGTGTATAAGGCCCACTACAATATAATCTATAACCAGCTCGCATGGCTGTATGTTGACGACCTACCAGACCTTAACTCATATTCATATCTAGTTGAAGCTGCAGACCTGGAATATCTAGAAGGAAAGCTTTGCGCTTGGGATGACCTGTGACCAGATCTAACAATAACATCGAACTCGAGCTTCTCAGATACAAGCGGATTCAGTCCAGTTTTTCTAGTACAAAATAGAGAGCCGAGAGCCTTTATGATCTGGTCATAAAGTTACTTCCGATGGTGGAAACAAGTCTCTCTCTGCAATAAAAAAGGCAAGCCGCTTAGGAGAGATTTTCAAAGCATAACGAAAAAATGCACACCAAGCAACCCATTAAGTAGCAGTATATACAACCTGCACCGACGGGACAGTGAAAGGCAGGTGCGGCCTCAAAGAAACCAATGAAGCACTAATGCCAGACAGTGAAACGCCCACACGGCATTATTACGCAAGAGATACTACGAACAGAAGAGAACACCTCACCGGGTTATCAGACGACATCATTATTCTCATCCTGGAGGAGACAAGCTCTGGCACGAGTAAGGCCAAGAAATTAATTCGCTGAAATTCATACGCGTTGTTATTAGAATTAATAGCCATTGAGGTATTAAAAGCACATGAGAATTTGAATTTTAACGGTCATAAAGGGTCTCTTGTGGTAAGCAAACATATGCGACAGCTGGCAGGCGAAGAAAATGCCAGACTGAGCATGCACAGCAGTTGGCAACCTAGTTGATATAATGCGCTGATTAGGTAGGATCTCTCTCTTATCCCCCCTACGGTGTCTCCCTATCTCAGGAGACCTCTTGTATACGAAATTATTAGTGTGGAGCCAGCGGAAAATGAAAACGAACTAATTCTTAACGAAAGCGATGCTTCCTGCATGTCAAGCATATCGAGTGGAGATAGTGCTCACGATAGCAACTACGAGCCTACAGAACATAAACAATTGAGCAGTGATTCAGAACAACACCAAAGCAAAGTGAGGAAATAAACATAATGGAAAAGACCGCCATCAGCGACCCGATAGTTATATCACCGACGCTTGAATGAGAAGACCTCGCCAAATTATCAGACGACATCATTATTCTCATCCTGAAGGAGACAAGCACCGAAGAACAGGTGGCACCGGTGGCTTGGAGAGTCGAAACGGCTGGAAGACAACTCCCCATGACGCTGCTCAGTTCCATTGAAAGTCGAAGTTTTGGCACGAGTAAGGCCAAGAAATTAATTCGCAGAAATTCATACGCATTTGAGGTATTAAAAGCACATGAATAATTGAATTTTAACGGTAATAAATGACAAATATTGCGACCAAAACACATTCTACAACGACGAATCGTTTAATAATCCTTTAATAATCTTTAGTTTTAGCCACAATTGTTATTTTAAGGTCACTAAGTTCTACATAATCATAATCTACATAAATGAGTCAATCCTTACCAATCATCCGTTGGGCTACATGTTTTTTAATGTGACAAGTCATTTAATATATACACTTATTCTATATTTCTGTATTCTATATTGTATATTATTGTATTAATTTGTGCTCGGGGGGATACTTCTTAGAATTGGTTGGATGTCTACTTTTAATAAGTGAATCCTGCTGTAATTTCTCAATGGCTTATTGAGTAGGTTGAATGAAGTGCGAATATGCAGTGTATAATCTCTGTAGCCTATAGAAAATGTTACTTAATGTCCTGCTGCAGGACTCGTACTACTAGAAATCAAGAACAGTTAAAACCAAAGATAACAGTTTTTAGTACCAATCAATTGTTCAATATTATTACACGCTTTTTTCTTATTTACTAGTTGCTGCGTCTAAGTTGATAATTCCCTCTTATAAACTTCGGCTCTTGCTGATTTATCAAAACAGTTTAATTATTCCTTCAATTCGATTGCAGACTAATTTTTTCACGAGCGTATTCGATCAGTTTCCCTACCTTTGTTGATTGTAGCACTTATTTTATGTTGCTTCCTTCTTAGCAAATAGTTGTTTATTTTTTGTTATTACCCTTTTTTGTCTGGGTAGAACCAACTGGTCCAGGGTCTGTAAGACTTGTACGAATGTATATAACAGGCTGAACGAAGACGTGGAAGACCCACAAAAATTATATATATTCTTCATCAGAAAGAATAGCTTAGTCAATTTAGCAATATCCGTCTGGCTGTCCGTCTGTATGAACGTGTCCTTGTCAGAGACTATAAATGCTAGAATTACCATATTTGTTATGTAGGCTACCCGGGATTATACAAGTTTATCTCATACCTTTGATAGAACCTGCAATTGGCACGCCTATTTTTTCAAATTCATATTCAAAACCATTTAGCGTTACCTCTGTTATACCACAGGGCAGTCACCTTGGTATTGCAATTGGGTGCAGACGATTTTTTTTTGGTATAACTAATAATTTATCGATATTTCCAAAACCCATTTTATCAAAAGTCAGTCAAAAGCTTCTCACCAGCCAGCTTCCCACCAGGATGTTATGATTGTATAAAAAAAAAGTTATTATTTAATTTAGTTTTTTTTTTGCCACTTGTGGCTTAAACTATTTAAATTTTCTAAACACTTCATAATTGCTTAGTACTTTTTGTTGTTTATAAAAGTCATAAAATATTAATATGGATTCAACTGTAATCAAGAAAAAATTGTGATTTTCACCATTGCCTACTTTTTTATTGCAGATAATATTTAAACCGTTTTCTGTGCCTTTTCTGTAAAAAGAAAACAATTGTTTGCAACTTCTGAATATGTAAAATGTTTTTAAAATTAAAACTCAATTTATTTATGTTTATTTTTATGTTTCCGATTGTATTTAAATGATTTCATATCTGCGTATTCAGTAAATAAAATTGTAACACATATATGAAGTGGCATTACTGTCTAAAATCCAACCGTCGCGACATGCATGGTTTTTAGACGAAAGCATATATTCCTGTGACACACACATCATAATGTTTATGATTGTTTTCTCTATTGTACGACTGATTTTACAGTTTCTTTTTTTATTTATTCGACTTTGACCATATTTTTATTTGCTTAATGAATTTTTGTAGTTTTATTTCTGCAAATGGTTTTCTGGTTACGTGAATTTGCCAAATATGCTTAGATTAAGCACGACGCTTCGATTATTATAATAATTTATTTTCATTTATTTTCATCACTAAATACCATATTTTATATGAATATCATGAATATCAGGCCGTATGAACATAGATAAGACGATGAACAAAACTTTAAATATTTTCTTTTGTTCACGCATGTGAAACCAAATCAATGAATTTACGATGTTCCGCATTTTGAATTTCTTTTCGTTACGTTTATTCAATTGTTGGTATATATATATATCACTAATATCTAAAAATTCGTATATCTTTGATAGCTACTTAAACGTCTTTTGGTCTGTCTTCGATTTTTGGGTATTCCAAAAATGGATCAAAAAATCTCTATGAAATGTTGTGTGAAATACAAATTTAGTTACAGTTAAGATGACAACGGACCACCCACAAATTATAGAAAGCTATGCTTCAGTGCCATCCTGGTATAACTGGTATAACTGTGTCCACTATCAAAACTATGTTCATGCAGACGTCCGATGAGAGTCAAAAGAGGTATCCCTTGACCTGGCTCACTTAATACATTTTTGCATGCGAGGGGCCTTAGCAAAAGAACGTAATGTGTGTGTGGAGCCGTCGAAGATTGGTTACACATTTTATGTGTATATCCAATCTACGAAGATCTGCGTACCGAGATGCAGTCCAGGATTTTATAACTGTAACGGAGATTCTAGAACGCATGAGGCTACTGGATAGTTATGCAGTGCTATTTTCAGATGCCGTCAAGAAGGAACACTATGGTTTGACGATTCTCAAGAATATCACCACAGTAGGTCAGCTGCTTATCGTAATAGGTGACTAAAGAGAACACTCAGGCAAACAGTCCAGTCCCTGAATACTTAGCCAAATCTGGGGTCACGTGTGGACGGCGGACTTGAATATATCTCCACAGTCGGTTAACTGCTTGCCGTAAAAGGCGACTAGAAAAGACACATCTTTATATACACATACAGGTGCTTGTACAGGAGACCCTATTGGTTATGGTTTGTGTTTGTTATGGTTGTCGCGACTCAGGGAGCATCAAAGGTGTTGGATATACCTTGACCTCCACCAAAGGAGAATGTATACCCGATTAGAATTCACTCGAATAGGTACTCTTTGGGTTCCCAGTTTCGGCTGAATCCTGGGAGGAGCATTAGTTGGCGCTTGGTACTAGACTCACTGTGCCATATGTGTCGTCGCTGTTCCTATATGCGCATAGAAGCACCGTGGAAGGTACCACAAAAACAAATAAAAAACAATCGGTTCGGATGTAGCATATTGTGAAGCTATCTTGCACCGTATATCAGTGGTACAAAATAGGTTTAGAAAGCCGAAGATGTGAACGACGACGCCTGAGCATATCAATAATAGACAAACAAATTGATAAATTGAAGTAAATAGTGTTGGCAAAGTTGCTGAGGATCCTTACATATCGATTGAATCCTGCCATTCCATTTTAGCCAATTGTTTGGGCATAAAACGGTGAATTTTGACTGAAAAAAGCATCAAATTAACATTGGTGAAGAACTGATAAACTCTGTCCGCAACGACCAAAATTGCTTTACAGTATCATAACTAGAAACATTAATGGATTTATTGTTATAATGTGGAAATCAATCCTGCCAATGAAAAACGTGCCAAGTTAGGTCGATTTAAGGGCATGATGCATCATGAGTTCTTGCCACAGATCATTAAAGAATATTAGCTACAAATTTATAATTTGTTCCTGAAATGGTTGGATTTGCGAGCGATTAAGAAGATAAATATGTCTTTGATAATTAAGCTGAACATGATATGAAAATATTAATCGTGTTAATGGTAGTTGCCCACCACTGACAATCAGTGGTATGATAAGATGCACGAAATACAATGTATTAATTAAAGAAAAACATTAATTAATGAAAAAAATTACTAATTATTCTCCATTTCAGCATCTTAACGGATACGATCTATGATGATAAACATGTCAAAATGATAGTATATGATAAAATTAATATATTCCGCATATAAACCGAATACAACGACACCACTAATCTGTGTTTGCATCTAAAAAGCTGAAGCCGTGGTGTCGAGTACTACTTGATGACCATGGTGCAACAAGATTTATGCAACTCGTTACGAACTGTCAGGAAGCAGAAAGGAAGTATTTGGCAACTTTGACATAAAAACGCATCCTTGTGCCATCTTGCATTCTAGATATACGTTTATAAAGACGATCCCGTCTCGTCATTAGAGAGGTATAAAGTGGAGGTTTGCTGAACAACAACAACGTTAGCATCGAGCAGGAAAAATAATTGCACGCCTACAATATTCTTTTAATATAATCGATTTTTGCTTTTTCTTGGTATTAAACTCATAAAATATGAAAAACACAAACGACTCGGATTTGATCTTAACATACGGAAAAGTAGATTAAGTGTTTTTATAGCTCGCCGAGTCATAAATGCACGTATTGAAAGTGAGGTCCTCCCGAAAAATACAGAAAGTAATCCTATTATAATGGTAAGAATACTTTGAAAAGTGAAGCCTTATGTCTGGAGTATTCTGAATAACCTAATAAACTTTTACCAAAAAAGTAAAAATATGATGCAGAAGGGCCACCTTTTGTTGGTCGAAATAAATCGATCTAGTCTTTCGCGTTTAACTTTGTCTAGAAAGAAGGATAGATTACAAGCAGTTTTAGAAGCGTAAGGCAGTTTATATTTTGAATCGTGAAACCTGAAAACATTTGTGCTTTCTGTGATGAGGAACTGAACGAACATGAGTAGTTCATTGTTCATCTTTAAAAATCATTTGCATTTATTCAGTCTTAAAAAGAATTCTTCCAATGAAATTTGAAGCGAATTTCAGTGTTAAAAGTTTGCGTACAACATTAATGCCGTCTTCGCCAACTCTACAACACGATGTCATACCAGGGCAGCAGCTATGGCTAGTGATGAGTACCAAATCCAGACTTCTTGAGCTCAAATTACCTACTTTAAATGGACGAAGTACTCAGTGGGCTGATATTATAGCTTTATTTCCATCTGTCATCGATACAACTTGTAAACTAGCCAACTATGAATAACTTCAGAATTTGCTTGTGTACCTTAAAGACCCAGCGTTGTTCCTTAGAGATCGGTGTTGCTAGCTATACAACTTCTGATTTGCTTAATAAATGATTGAGTATTAAACGCATTGTATTTCAGGCACATGTCCGCGAGATTTTCGGGATAAGAAAGGATGAGGCATGAGCTACGTGAGCTATCAGACAAATTTAATGGACACATGCGTGCTACAAAGGCTATGGGTAAATCTGTCACTGTCACTTAGACTAAAGGAAGCATAGAATCAGTCGCTATGTTTAAATTGTCTGAGAACTGGCAATGTATTGCGTACATGGCCGTCTGTTCCTTGCAGAATATGCAGTTTTAAGCATCATATACTCTTACACCTTAGAAATTCCGTAGCTCTAACTCAACAATTAATTTCTGTTACAAACGCTGTAGATTCTATTTTGTCACAGTCTTCATTTATACATGATTTATTAGCTGCGACATCGCCGTCACATGCCTTTCCACTTTCTGCCCAAAATCGCAGTTCATATGTTGTGTTTTTAGCTACTGAAAATATTTTCATTAAAAGCAGAGCACGTACTTTGGTACCGTGCTGTGTTCTTTTGGTTCTCAAATTTACATTATAACACCACGTCTTGCGTATCAGCTGCAACACCTCAATTCAACATCTCGTACTTTTGAACACTCGGCGAGTATCCTAGCTGTGGTGACACCACTTACTAACGACGAACCAAATTTTACTTTCGACACATCTCAATGAAACATACCATCTGCCTTGCAGTTATGATTGATATGAATGATCCAATTGATGAGCTATGAGCTTTGAATTTGGAAAAAAGAAGAATTTTCTCGCAAAATTCCAAAGTTCACCCAAGAAGAGCTTGCTTGTGAGGAGCATTTCAAGAATAACTTCACTTGACTAGAGTCTGGTGCATATTTTGTGATGTTGCCAATAAAACGGACCGTTAACTTGGTTGCTGAATCCATTCAACAGTCTTATCATAGTTTTTTAAATTTGAAATGCCAGCTGCTTTTATCAAGGAATATTTAAAATGCAATCATGTCATTTATTAAAGCAGGCTTGAACAGCCTGTGCACTATCATTCCATTTTTATATATGATAGCACCACCACAAAGCTGAGTGTAGGTTTCAACGGATCAGTGGCTTCTCGACTGGCTACTCACTAATAGTAATGGCAGGACTCACAATTCAAGTCACACTGTTTTACACTACTTGGCTTCAGAATATTTCCAGTCACATTAACTGGAGATATTTGTAGTTTGTACCGGTGTGCATGTGTTGTTATATCGGAGAGTTACCTGCAGTGCATATTTTGGCATGATGACCAGCAGGATGGAGTTTGTTTGCACAAGCTAGACACTGTTACTTACGGCACACAGCCTGCGTCTTTCTTGGTAGTTCGATTTATGCACCAGCTTGTTCTTTTTAAATTCGCTCTAAATATATTCAGCATGACTTCTATAAAGATGACCTCATCACTGGTGACAACTCCGCGGAGGAAGTAATGGAAATCATGTTAGAAACAAAAGGATTGCTAGCTTAAGGTAACTTTTCGTTGCGCAAATGGTGTTCTATTACACCTTTAATACTTCATGTAATTCCAATGTTTTCGTCACATCGCTGTCGTCATGAAATTTGATAAACGTCTATTTGTCTAGGTTTATCAAATTTAATGACAACAGAGATGTGACGAAAATACTGAGATTCACTTCGACTAACAATTTTTTGTCTTCATTTTTGCCCATGCAGTCATTAACTAAGACAAAACTAAGACTATTGCAAGATTCTATGATCCGCTTGGATTAATTAGTCCTGTAATAACTAAAACTTAAACAAACTAACTAAAAATAAAAATTTAAAACTTAAACTTAAACAGGAACTATGGAAAGTAAAGTTAGATTGGGACAGAGCTTGACTGCTTTATTACACTCAGCTTGTATCAACATGTGTGGCCATTTTGGTATCGTTCAGAAATCAATTTTTCCTCGCTTGGCAGGATCTCCACATTCGTTTTTTGATGTTCATGGATTATATGACGCTGGTATCGATGCCTAAGAAGCATGTATTTACATTGTATTGGGCTACCTGGAAAACTATGTACTCGACTTCTTTGCTCAAAGTCGCGAGTCGCACCCCTGAAGACTATTTCCGTGCCCAAATTAAAGTTATGTGGAGATATATTGTTGGTTCAGTTATTACACGAATTTGATGAGCTGCCAATATTTCTGTTGGAGTATTCGACTGTTATTTTATTGTGACTTAAAAACGACTCTGCTAAGTTCAGCACATTCTTGACAAATAGGATTTTATCACTTCAGCAGCTTACAGATTGCATGGAATGGCGGTACGCCCCTACAGATCTTAATCCAACTGACATCCTATTTAGACGTGTTCTGCCAAGCGAACTCAATTCTTCAGATCTCTCTTATCAAAGCTTTCCATAAAAAGGTACTGTTTGAACTTCAAAAAACTGTACTTATTACAGGGTGCCTGTTAACTTCGCTTGAGAATGTTACTTCAGTTGTAAGCAAATATGTGTGATGCATTCAGGGGCTTGGGACAAAAATTGTATCAGCAAAATATAATATAATATAATATTAAGCTTCATGTGGGCATACATTTTTGATAAGAGTACCTATATGCTGAATAAGTTAATTCTAATATAAAATGGCTTTCGCTACACAAAAAGAAATAGTTCGTGGGGGCGTTGAAAAATGGGCATGCAATTTATTATGTGATGCTTTTCCGTAGTTATAAGCACATAAACATTCAAAAATGTATTACATTTTAAAGATCCATTGAGATATAGGCATTTCAAATAAATGAATTTTCGATTGCGTTGATACGAACAGTAAAAGCTATGTCTAGTTATCCAAAAGGAGTTCAATGACCAAACACAAGTATCGTTTTTTTTTTTATTATTTTTATATTAGTCTATTTATATTTATATAATTGTTTTCTTATGACTTATTCTTCTGACTTCTTGAAAATGAACTTTGATAAAAGGAACTATTTATAATACAACGTTAATTCATTTTAGAATATTACACCCATTTAAAGGGGTCAATATGTATATATTTACATATGTGCGTAGGAAATTGTCGGACGTACTCCAGAGTTAGATATATTTTGACTTTCACTGGATCGATAAGCCTGCGATGAAGTTGTCATCACAACATTTTTATTATAGTTTGACTGTATAGTGCCACTTGGTGAGGACATCATTAAAAGGTGATGAGGAATATTTACTTCAAATGCTGAGCTGGGAACCGAAGTGGACTGTACAATCGGAGCAAAAGTAGACATGTTAACTCCAGCATAGTGAATGAATGGAAGATGTGCAGCAGCAGTTATTGTATGTAAGGGAGGAAGTGGATGTTGGCGTTGGCATTGATCTCCAGGAACTGTTAAACATTTCTTTGTAGAAGTGCGCGAACAATTGCTCTCTAAATTTACAATATGGATACCTGCGCGATCGTCATTGAGCTGTTCTTCAGGGATGTCTGGCATAATGAGGCTCTCTATTGTAAATGACCGTTTCGGTCGAAAACTACTGATGACATCTATATCCAAGTTTGTTGAAGAATGCACATTTATTGGAGTTACGTTGACACCATATGGAATATCAACGTTGCCAATTTGTGAATATGCAGATTGTGGCGTTACTGAAGACGACAATCGATGTACAGGCAAGTCAACAGATAAAGCCGAAGTAGCAACATCTATCTGGGATAAATGATTTCCAGGTCGGGTAGTAAAAAAGAAACGGTTTAGATTGGCTAGGGCTGTCAATTCTTCATTAAGTAAATCTTTGTCATTTTTATGCAATTTAAAGCGCTTTCGTCTTCGTAATAAACTTCCATTCTCAAACATATCAAAGGCTTGTGGATGAAGCGCCCAGTAGGCGCCTTTGCCCGGTCTGTCTGGTCGACGAGGTACCTTGATGAAACAATCATTGAAACTTAAATTGTGTCGCAAGGAGTTTTGCCACCGCTGAGTATTTTTTCTGTAGTATGGAAATCGGTCAGTTATAAATTTGTATATATCGCTCAAAGGTAACATTTTCTCTGGTGAGCTCCAAATTGCCATTGCAGTTAAAGAAATGTATGAATATGGAGGCTTCTGATCGCCATAAGATTCACGGGAAGGTCTTGGCATTATATAGATATAATGAGTAAAAAGTATTTGTTGTTAAATTTTTTTTAGATCTGTAACATATACTTCTTTCTTTTAAAAACAAATATAAAAAACGTTAAAACAATTGTTGTTGTACCGAAATTGTTTGATATTTGATCCATACATGTTGTAAGTCTTTTGATTTACGAATAACTAAATGGCACTAGCTTATATATTTATTTATATATCATATATATGTACATTAACATAAGTTTATCCATGTATTGTACATTTTTGTATAATTTTATATTTGTATTAACACTCATTTTATTAATTATTTAAGAAGCTGTACTTAAAATGAAACTTGTTTAATTGTATGAAACATGCTATCAAAAGCACATTTATGTAGTTTTTCTCTATAGTAAGCGTGCAGCAGCATGTCAAGAACGAATGCAAAAGCGGCGGCAAAAAAGAATACGTGAACATCAATAATCGACGTTGAACTATGCTACAATAAGTTGCTGTAACAACACTAAATGAAGAAAAAAACGCGCTCGCCGAAGTTCGCCCTAAAGTCAAATACGAATACATCAAGCGTAGTATTTTAGTAACAGAATGGCATCGGCAACGAAGTAGGCACAAAGATTACGATAGAAGCGGCGCAAAACAAACGACGGCACAGACAATATACAATACTCGAGATACACAAAGAATAACTACCTTCGCAGACTAACAGGCGACGTGTTGTTATCATACTGTGTGAATAATACAACAATATATACAACCAACCACAGTAAGCAAAGCAATCAAAACATAATCACTCACATTATTGCCCCGTGCTCTCTTCAAATCACCACAACCCGAATGCCAACTTGTAACATCCCTCTGTTCACGGCAAACATCAAAGAAGAGAGTCAAAGTAACGAGTCTGAGATTTAATAAACGAGCAAACCAGTTTGCTTTCAGTTCATTATATTACGACAATACGAGGCAAAACGTGAATGTATGAAGGAACAGACGGAGTTGGTGACAGAGATGGGAATAGAAACTGTGACAGGGCTTTACCGACTCCAACAAACGATTGACAAAAGAGCGACCTCGTCAGCGGCTGGTTGTCCAGCCGTCTGAAGACCCAATGAGCGCGAGGTGTTGAAAAAGAAAATTACCACCAATTTTGCGATTTACTGATTTTATGTTTTCATAATCTTGTTAGTTGATTTAGCAGGCTAGACGCTATACAACTCTTTCCGGACCACAGCTACACCGACACTTTATTATTCGCACGTGTGTGTATATTGTTATTAAAGTACACTACTCCAATATTGATAATAGTTCTACTGGGTTGGCAAAAGGCATCAGAGGAGTATTTTTAAAAACATATAAGTGTCATCAATATTCAAATCCATGAAGTGATGAGCATAATAAGTTAATTCAATTTAGATTGGTCTAATTATTTGCTTAAAACTTTTCTACTCTAATTCTACTTCTAATTACTCATATGAACGGTTGATCTCTATGCAAAATAATCCAACGTTTTTCAATTCAACTTATAATATTCTCTTACGTTCTCTGTGTTATTTTAAACTGAAGCTCAATTAAGAAGCGAATACGATTCTAACGAAAAATATTTATGCCTCATATTTATTATCTGCAATCAATGATACAATAAATTTTAGAACAAAATATAAAACTAACAGAATTAGTTACGATTAGTGAGCGAAAGGTCAAATCGTATCCTTTTTTATCAACTTACATCTATGATAACATCTTTAATGACGCCTACTATTTATCGCAAGATGGTTTTCATGGCAATTTACTCAACATTTGCATTATTTAGTTCCTTTCTGAATTCATAAATATGAATTATAGAGATATCAATACAAATTACTCATAATATAAAACTAGTGGACTAATATCTTTAGAAGATGCCCCAACTTGACGTACTTACTTTACCCCAAAAGTGCATCGCGTTCGCATTCGTTGTATATCCTCAACAAGTAATCTGAACATCTCTATCCGCATCCGCATTTTCTCCATGGATTTTTGTTCCAAAAAATTATGTTTTTATTTTACAATTTATAAAATTATCATTCATTAAAATAAATTCAAAACTAAAGTAATAAACAGTACTACGGTACCATGGAGTTTTCTGGCCATAGAAGCTTTTTATGGACCGTGGGACCTTTTCCTATTTCGAAAAGAGCCGACGTTCTACAGTGAGATTTCAGCGCATCGCTGAAAGGACAACATCTCAAAGATGGATTTTGAGAAGTGTTTTCAATGGACAAGCGCTGGCACAACTGCATAGGGGCTTTTGCGAAGGCGACAACATTTATGTAGACGAAATAATTTTTTTTTTTCAATAAACGAAAATTTCGGTACAATGAAAACAATGTCTTTATAAACAACGTCGACAACAGGGTGTCGACAATATAGTGTCGAAAATAGGGTGTGAACAAGTGTTCTCACATTTACGAAAATAGCTTTTAAAGAAAATTAGATTATTTCAACATACAAATATTTATTATATTTTATTTTTGTCTATGAAACATTTGTTGGAATTTCCATTATTGCTGACGCTTTTGTCGACAATTATAAAGAGGCGTTTATATTATTATTGATATATATATAAAGATAGTAATCTGACATACTCTAAATAGGGTAGACGGAGACTACGCGCTTGCGAAGAGCAGGATGACACTATATAGCTAGTTTATAATGCTTGTTGTTTCATTGGAATGTTTATTCAATTGAAGGCACTAATATTATTGGCTGTTTCTTCAGGAGACTTGTTTTTGCTTCTTTTTTGGGAGGAGCTAACTTTTTTTCACACAAAATATTGGGACTGGAGTGCATATAAATTTTTATTTTTATATCGTATATTTTTGCGACCTGCACCAATTATATTGGTGTATTGGTCAACTAAACTACTTCTAAACATTTGATTATTTAAGGAACTTAAAGCTAAGACAATTAATTTGGTAGATTAGAATAAAAAATTCGTACTCCAATTTTCTCACACTCCTACAAATGCAGTACTGCTGTAATGCTGTAATGACTCAGTTGTTTATGTCATATTGTGAAATTGCCTTGCGGCTGATAGGTGGGGTTAATATTCGAAAATTTGAAATCGCTGTAACTATAAAATATAATATTTAGATAAAATATATATTATAATTGAAGGATGATTAGAGATATAGCAACGCTATTCATACAAAAATACCAAGCCTACCTATATTCGCCTACATTAAATTTTTTTCATAGATTTTATTTTTAGGCGTCAAAACTTAGCACGTAGACTTCTTTCTATTGTAATGATAAAACGAACCCAATTTTAATTGAAGACAATATTTAATTGAAGACAATTGGCTGACCGTGAAGCAACATAGTTAAACTTTGAATTTGACTTTACATATTTTAACATTAAAACCTTTGATCTCTGACCGCATTTTGTTCAAAAATTTTCAAAGTTTAATTTTAACATCCTCAGTAAGAAAATGATGTCAATATTTCGATACATTGTGGCATAAGGTTTTTTTAAAGTAAGTTAATCTTAATTTCTTTAATTTCTTCATATTTGAAATATAAAACATGAAAGAGAGCTTCAATCAGGCCGGCACGATTGATATATTTTCATGAATTTCACGTGATGTGCACAGATTTGCTAAAGCTCAATTTTCCACCTCTTTGTCCAAACTTAAAAAAAAATTAAATATTGTTGTAACTTTCTGGAGGCTTCCTTCGGAAACTTCGTACGATGAATGAAGAGCGTGTACAGGACTGGACCCAAAACACTGCTTCGCGGAACTCCTGCTTTTCTAGTTTTTTATGGATGGTTCATCTGGTACACGAACTACGAATTTTCATTCTACTATGTATGACATATTATGACATATATTTCTCCAGGTAAAAAGAACAGTTTTAGCTTAAAAAGCAGTCTTTCTTGCCATACTCGGTCAAATGCCTGTTGAATGTCGAGAAAAATAGCAAAGCAATATTCTGTCGGATGCGCCGAGGATGTGTTGCACCACTCTGTGAATTTTTTCTGGCATGCCATGTTGCCCCCGAATGGAATGGAATGGCATTCTGATATCCAATCACTACATGCCTTCTGCCTAAAATTTTCTTTTAAATATTTTGGAGAAAGTGGGTAGGTGGCTACTATAGCGATATTCTATGTTTGTAGGGACTTTTCTAGGTTTCGGGAGTATCATAATCAAAGCGCACTTCCATTGGGTGGAAAAGTTGTAGGTACGTAGCATGGCATTAAAAAGCATCACTAGGAACGGAATATCCCGCTCGGGGGGAAGTGATTAAGCTACTCTGATATCTCTTAAGTCTAGTCCAGGAGCTTCTTTTTTTAGTTTTTTTGGGTCCTAAAGAAAATGAATTGTGTCAGCAGTATCTTTAGGTGAAACAATTAATTGCAGTGCAAATCTTCTCGGGAGATGCTCCGCAAAAGCTATAAAATTTGTCTTTGAATATCTATTTCCAGTGGGCGCTATCATTTTTAATAGGAGCATTTGGAATGGGCTGACGTTTAAGAGATCGTGACAGTTACCATACAGATAGCTTAACATTTGTTGGTGTCTTAGCCTCTGCAAGTAGGTATTGAATGTTTCTGTTACGGAGTTCACTGAGTACCAATTGAAGCTCTCTCGTTGCTCAGTTCCATTTCAGTCTATCATAGATGTCTCTGGTATGCGTAGAACGCTTTCTCAGCCATCTTTTTGCTTTAAATAGCTGAAGGATTTCAGTAGATATTAGAACTGCCTGTGGGTATAAGGTATAACACGCTCTGTAATATTTTCAGTCGCTTTATCAGCTGCATTGTGTATTTCGCTTTCCAGAAAGTAAACAGCATAATCTTTATCATTACCAGAGTCAAGCTGCATGTTTAAATATAGAAAATCATCCACCTTAAGATGAGATGATGCTAGACCCCGGTATATAGCGAAGTCACTATCACTGGGCATGTTGGTAGAATTTCTCGGGAAGAAGTTTGGTGATCCGCTTGAACGTTATTTAATTGCCTTAAATACAGCTTTTCCATTCCGGTTTTCATTATTGTTTCCCAGAAAGGGGAAATCCGTTCCAATCTCTACCTATGAGAAACTTATTCCCATGTTCGACAAGAAGTACAGAGATCTCAGCTTGAGAAATTGTGTGTCTTATAGAATAATAACAATAACAGCATTAAATAGTAGATTAACTGGAAAAAATCTATTAATTGTAGAAAGTACCGTGTTCGGTACCTGCGTTTTAAAAATACCGCTTTTCAGCCACAGATTAATTTTGATAACAGTTTTCAGCCTTAAAATTGGAGCAGTGCAAATTGGAAAACTGGCCTTCCATTTCAATGGGTATACTAATTAATCCTGACGGCCTGTGGAGCGAATTTGACAAAAACGGACACCAAAATAAAAAACCTTGCAACAAAACTGTAGCAGCCATCATAAAAGTAGACAGATGCATAAAGAAGAAGTCTTCCTTCTTCAGAACTAGAATATATATCCACATTTATATAAACGTGATGTGAAACGGCTTTGTGCATTTTTTTCTACATCAAGAGAAATCATGCGTAATCGTCGAATACTTTTAAAACCTTCAAAAATAGAGAGCGTAATGTTTTGCAATGGAACATGCAAAATATTATTGGCCTATGAAATAGTATAGCTACTTTCTTTTTTATTTAATTTTATTTGCTTAGAAATCTTTTTCATATATTTAGACTAGTACTAGTCCAGGGTCTATTAGTTTTGCGAATGTATGTAATAGGCAGAAGAAGGCGAAACAGACCTCATAAAGCGTGTATATTCTTGATCAGCATGAATAGCCGAGTACGAATACGAGTTTATCTTAAACCTTGGTTATTTACTCCCCCACTCATCAATTCAAACGCTCCTAATTTAAAGACTATTTGGGTTACAATAACCAACCTTATAATGTATATGCATATAATGGCTTTCCAAAGCTCTGCATCCAAAATTGCCACGCCCTCAACCTATTTTTATTTAAGTCACAAAATTCAAAACATATGCTCCTTTAGAATCGGCCAAAATTTTTTCATTAAAATTGTTTTATAATCACATTTTTCAACGGGAATTAGATTTAGATTTAATATTAGATTTAGAATAATGAGACTTAATAGTTTTGGTGCTAGCCACATAGCATATATAAATGTCTTTCAGGAATTGCAATACATGAAAATGTGTAGCATACCTTTAGGATACAATGATTGTGCAGAGTCTTATATAGTCGAGCATCTCGACTAAAACGAGCTTATTTGATTTTTTTTTTTATAATTCTAATAAAAAACGCATTACTAAGAAACAGGAAATTTAAAGACTTTATATAATGCCACATGGCTTGAAAACAACGAAAATACGTAGATATTTTTACCCGAGTTTGCAGTAAAAGAACAAGTGAGTGAACTGAATAACTTTGCTCACTCACAATAAACACGCATTCGAACAGCGTTGAGCAAAAAGCCAAATAATGTTGTAAAGCTACTGAGACCATAGGCAGATTGCAGCGAGAGAAAATATTCGGACAATGGCTAAGTAATATCAAAGAGTATGAAATGAGAGGTACAAAAAGGAGAGGATATTTTTAACAGCTGGATAATAAAACCTACAACAACAAACACACAGAGATATATGGAAGGATGCAATTCACCACGGTCAATAAAATCATACAACAGCCACTTAACAGAAGTTTGCATTACACCGAGGAGTATCCTCTCTACTTTGCACCTATAGTCATTTCATACTCTTTAACTTCTGCACAAGCGAGCACCAGCACAAAATTGAAATTTTGTGGTTTGCTGATGCTTAACAAAACAACGCACGCATAGATTCAAATAATTTGTATGCGTTGCTGCTCGCTCGCACTTATTCAATTATCTTGAGAGCTGGTAGAAATCTTTCGCTGGTCTTTCGCACATATTTATAAAAAGATCGCTATCAACCCTCGGCATTTCGACATGCGGCAATGCGAAGTTTTTATTTCTTCTTTATTCAATTCAAACCTAAAGCTAACAGTATTTGTATAGCAATGACTGTCAGTTTTTTAGCCACCAATGAAGAGTAAGAAATGACTAGATATACAAAAAGGAGAACGTTCTCTCTCGTTAGAGGCGATCGTCTGTTAAGTGGCTGTTGTATGATTATAGTGACCGCGATCATATTGGTAGTCGGTTTTTGGACTTGATAGTTTATGTATTTATTTTTGTTGATGGAAATTAATTATTAACAAAACATATTTACTTGCATATGTACATATACAAATTTCAATTTTTTATACAAGTTAATATTGGTCAGTCAAAGTTCCGCAACATATGAACTATTAGAATATGAGCATAAACATAAAGAACTGACTTCCTTTTTAATACCACGCAATACTAAAAAAAAAATTTCGTTATGCATACTTTGGCGATTAGAATTAAGAAGCGTCGTAAATAAATACATAATTGAGCTGAAATATAAATTAAGTCGCCACACCTAATAAAATGGTAAAAATCTCCACTCTGGCCTTCCCGACCATAGTCGGTTTCCCTAGTTTTTGTATAACAGACTCAATTAGGCACTACTTGAAGTCTTCAGGGCAACTTCAATTGATTGGACATACTTATAGTTACTTTACACCACCATAATGCACGCAAATAGTGCATCATATAGTCTATAATCACTAAGCATACAATACATAGAGTGTTCCAACTGCGAAAAAAGTGAAAACACTTCTGTAGCTGACTGAGGAATCCCAGCGCACACGAACAGCATTGATAAATAACCGAATACTATGTAGAAGGGAGAGCGATGTTTAAGCAATGTGCTTTACTATGGCCAGCCTCATTGCTTGCCTGGTATTCATAGCTGCAGGTCGATATGATGGGAGATGGTAATGATCTCTTTATAATTTTTTGCGAAGAATCAGTAATAGATTTCTACCAGCTCTCAATACGAGTTAAGTTTTCTTTTATTTATCTGCTTTTCAGATGAACCACATAACTTTTTAGTGTGCCATATACAACTTTTTCGTAACAGTATGAGCAGAAAATGATTCAATATAATTAATTAATTATAATAATAATAGCAATAGTAAAAGTAATAGTAATAGTAATAGTAATAGTAATAGTAATAGTAATAGTAATAGTAATAGTAATAGTAATAGTAATAGTAA
>JBANCW010000189.1:0-20114 GCA_037040085.1 Colocasiomyia kotana | reverse complement strand
TGTATATGTATATGTATATGTATATGTATATGTATATGTATATGTATATGTATATGTATATGTATATGTATATGTATGTATGAATGCGTACGTACTTAAGCATCATGTTCTTAACATGCTCATTTACATTTATTAGTAAAAAAAAAACAACAGCTTTGAAATCACCACAATCACAAGAGGATGAGACGCCCTCATCCACTACCACCGTCGACTTCACCGACGGTGTTCAACACGAATGCAACCACTATTACCAACAAAATATCATTGAGTGTCGCCTCTCGGGTTTGATTCGTCTTTATTGGTTCGTTGCATCAAATCGAGCAGTAGAGAAATACGAATAAGTTGGTGTGGTTGGCTGGTGGCTGACTCAAGGCACACGCGCACAACTCAGAACCACAGTGACAATCGGCCACACATTCTGGAACGTACAACCACATAAACACATGGTCACACACACACAATCACAAGGACGATAAACAAATGCCCAAGTTAGATAACAAGAAAGCCCTGCGCAGGATCTGACGTTGCGGCAACAGTGCGGAAAAAATGGGCAGAAACATTTCACGGCACAAATAACAAAACAAAAATAAATGATTTTAATAAGTAAGACAAAGCAAACAAAAATGGCAATGACGATGTGGAGACATGCAAAAAGTCGACAGTGCAGACACTACAGATACCAGTGCCACAATACGCAGCAATCGACTTCCGTGGTACCGTTCTCATTTAGCATGCATAGCCAGCCCATGCCGACTTGATCTTGATGATGAGCTGAAAAATAATTTTAATCAAACACACGCGCTGCCAATCTGTCAAAATAATATTCCTGAAAACTTCTGATTTCGAAATCTGATTTGTGCCTTCCGCGAGGCGACGTCTAATTTCAAACTATTATATTGTGATACCACAAGTTGTAAACTCAAAGGAATAATAACAATATATAATTTCATTAATATTGTTAATTTATGGAAGTACTTGTAACCGTAGTAGCTTAGGAGTGTAAAACAAGTGATGTGTATAAAACATTGTGGATCATAGATATGAATTTAGGTGCGGATCCACGTATCGCCTATTTGTTAGAGGTATCATCGTGCTGAGTGTACATTTGATTGATTTAACTGAATCAAATCAGCTTAGATGTAAATATGTATGCTTACATAATTGACAAGTGAATCAGAGTCGCGAGAAACATACTTGCACTTACTCAAATTATATGAACATACGTACATGTATACATATATATGTAAATATAATAAATCTGGAGGTCAACCTATTGAGCACGATATTACGAGATGGATCTTTCAACTGCCTACCGATACAACCAGAACATGATGGAGTATTATACATGTAAAGTAGATGCTTATATAAAAACATATATTTGTTAGTATAT
The DNA here is from genome assembly GCA_037040085.1 of Colocasiomyia kotana. Lineage (NCBI taxonomy): Eukaryota > Metazoa > Arthropoda > Insecta > Diptera > Drosophilidae > Colocasiomyia > Colocasiomyia kotana. The sequence continues at coordinate 18,724 of JBANCW010000189.1, read as the reverse complement.
ACATGTGAACATAATTAAATGAGCTAGATAGCTTAATTACATACGTTTCGTAGTGTAACCAATCTACTGTGAAATTATTGAAACGTGAATACATCCAAAGCACATATAGACAATTCATATATATGTTATATTGACGATTATATCACACATATTGAATAGTGAAATATAAATTAAATGAAATTGGATATAGAATGAATAATGAACAATACAAGTTATATTAAATAGCGCGTATCCCAAAAGTGGAAGTCAAACGAAATATTAGCTTCAACATTCTCAGCACAATGTTTATGTGTGTGCATTTTTAATTTTTTGCATCTATTGTGAATATATAGATACGAATACTCTATTAAGTAACAATCGCATTAGCCACTCAACATTTTGCACAAGCTGACAAAGAACCTTTTGTTTACATTGACACCTCAGTAACAACTGTGTAGTTTGCCGATTAGAAGGGTCGACACCACTGCATTCTCTATGACTGCAGCTGAATGAGTGATGTATCCCGCTGTGCACTTATCTCGGATTCTTCCCTTGTCAAGCGTTTTGTCCCTCTTAACACAAATAATTTTTACTAGTCTGCTATTCTGCCTGCTTCGTGGTATTCTCCCATGGCGGATCATTAAAAATGTTTGCAAATAATAGACTATGCATTACAATATGCACACGATATATAGAATACTCCGTATAAATATACAATCGGTCCGAAAGGACTTTTTTTCATCAAATACAATGAATATTAGTTTGATAAATATTTAATAGCCTATAATTTTTGAACAAAAACTAGTATCGTATATTGATTTATTAAATTCTCACTTTGCCAGTAATATGATGTTTATATGTTGTAGTATCCACAAATTTTTTCTTTCGCTCCAAAAGTGATTTATTTGGTGCTTTCCCCCTTTTTTTAATTGCTTAATGTAGTGAACTATAGTAACAAATGAATCAAAGTATTCAGCAATTTTCTTGGCTTTAATAACAATTTATTCACAAAATTATTCAACCTTTTTTTTCGTGGCATTTACTGTTTTATGGTACTGATGCGGTGGAGCTAAATATTATAGGCTACAGAATAAATATGATGATTCTAGCTATAAATTGTCTCAGAGATTGACGCCTTCATACAGACGAACGGACGGGCAGAATGTATAGGATGATGATCAAGAATACATAGGATCTGCCACACCATCTTTCTGTTATACCTGATTTTCACTGCGAGAATGTGAATGTGGTAAATGTCAGTGTACTTTCCCATAATGACTTAATACTTTCATATTCAGTATTAATAAATAAAATTTTATTAATAATTTTCATAATTATTTGTTTATTTATAATTTTAAACTTAATATTGAATTTAAAGTGAAGTTTAAAAAAAAAGCTTAAGTTACTACTTACAAGACCTTAGACTCTATGAATGGTGTATGAGCTTCTATATGTATTTTATATATTATTGAAAATGTATATACATATAGATAAAAATACATTATATATAGTACGTGAGAAATGTTATATATGTTGATTTCTGTTAGTAGGGATAGGATATTTATGGGTGGGAGGTGTTGGGGATGATTCTGGCTCTGATGTTTATGTACGGCCATTCGATTATGATGTTTCATGGTATGAGGGAGTTACACAGGGTATGAGGGATTTTAACGATCATGAAAAAGTAATAAACTCAATGAACAATCAGGAAATATCTATAGACAGTAGTAAGGCTTGGAAATAAAAAATAAATGAAAGTAATAAAGCAAATAAGATAATAAAAAAACTAGTAAGAGTGTTATAGTCAAGTGTAAAATAATTTTTGTAATGCGACTGCTGAGTGGAGAATCGCTGTAACTTCTCTCCTAACAGTCGAATAGATATAAGAAACTTAAATACTATAACTTAAAATAGTATGATTTAGTTGTGTTATCCGCGATTCTATTGACGCGAAATTCTATCTCGTCGTCAGTTTTAATATCGTATTCTTAGTCTAAATATTAAATTTGGTATTATTATAGAATGGAATATTTGGAAAGAGTTAAGTTATTCGAACCCACCGAAATATATGCGTTTGAAACAACTGTGGAGGATAGCATATATCAGAAATCTAAAACGAATTTGTATCATCCCGATATTAGCGTAGCTTACATGATTTTTGGTTGCTTTAGCTTTAAATGAACAATCGACATTACCTAATGCTAATGATAATCAAGAATTTATGTACATTGTGTCTTCCATGCCTTCTTCTGCTCTGGACCAGGTCTATTGATTTTGTGCAAACAATTAAGACAGCTAGAGTCGGGCGAGAGCGACTGTAATATTTCACTTATTGCGAACAATACCTTACATATTTTGGGTTAAATATATTATATAAAAAAAGAATGGTTGAAAACACCATTATTTTATTGTGAGCATGTGGGAGTACAACAAATCTTCTATAACTAAAGAAATATGCGAATCAACTGACATGTGGAAGTAGTTCCAGCACATTTAATGGATTTTAGTTCCTGGAATGCATTTGTGCTAACGAATGGTATAAAATGTTTTATTGCGTGTCGTATACACCCGGATTGGCATATGCTGTGTACAAAATTTGGTGATTCTAGTGGTGATACTGATGTCTGAGATCAACGCGTTTATACGGACGAACGCTCAATCGACTTCGATATTGATGCAGATCAAAAATAATTATACTTTATGTGATCTGCCACGCATCATTCTGCCTATAACATACGTTCCCACAAAACCAATAGACCCGACTAGTAGGTCAGAACTAAAATTAGCATGAGGTAATTAAATTAGTTCGTTTTGTAGGCGGTCATTGTAGTGGTTGGAATAGGAAACAACCTGTTCTTCGACAAGAGCTAAGTTAAGTAAAAGAATTTAAATAAGTTGATAAATAAGTAGTTTAAACGCAGTCTCACTTCTGATTTGACTCCGAACCACATAGGTCTGAAGAGGTCAATTTTTTTGCATAGTTTTCGTTTTTTGTCTAACTAGTCAGATAAGCTTTCTTGTATGGCTTTTCTGACTTCATTTCGAAATTAGATTGACAAAACGTGTATAGAAATTCTGTATGAGCAGCATACACTAGGATATTTGGACACTAATATCGTCTTTATCTGGAAAGTTATGTATGATATAATAATTACTATATTATAAGCATGATGAAATGTTGATAGCTTACATGCTTTATGCTGGTTCTATTAAAATATAACTAGTATTGATTAGTTCAACGCGTCGAAGTTACAATTGTAGTTTTAGTTGACGATTTAACTGAAATTCTTTATTTACTTTATTTTTACTTTTTTTATTTATTTATTTTTATTTATTATGTTTAGGCTTATAAGCAATTATAAAACAAATGAAAGTAATACACCTTCCCGTATGTACGTTCTAGATATTATAAATAGAAAATGTATAATTGTATAATTAATTAACGCAATAGTTTTATATCACTTAAAACTAATTTAATAGTGAATTAGAGCGACCTTTGTTTTTGCTAAATATCGATGCATCGACGAACATCGGAAACAACAAAACATCGAGAAACTGGAACTGACAAATTCTTCCTCAAATCTATATTGGAAGTAGCTACCTACTTAACAAATAATTTGAAATGAAACATCCTTTAGTAGGCCCAGTAGCATATAATACGGTTGCAAAAATATTAAGAATACCAATGGCTAATCATGTTTTACTACGTTTTAGTAACACTGATTTGAAGTTTATAACATACTTCATTTCTTTTAACAACATCTTCAACAGCTTCAAAATTTGAATATGGTTTTCCAGTCAAACTGCATATATCACTTAAATACCGTGATACCGTTTTATTTCGAAATGGGGTGCCATACAGTTGTCTAAAGTCACAGGCATCCAAATATTTTAATATATAGCTATTAGAAGTGTTAATGTCGAGTATATCCGACTATAAAATACCCTGCTCTAATGGAACAGAAGAAAGGCATTCCTTGAATTAAAATATAAACAAACGCAACTGTTCCGTGGTATCGGGCTTTTAGCAATACGGGTGTATATTGTGCTGGTCTATACATATATATGTAGATAATGAACAGGTTTATGAAGAGTGCATGATAATTATTTGTATTTGAATATTGTATTAATTTATTATAGGTCACGGCGGCGTCAATCAACTAGGAGGAGTATTTGTCAACGGCCGACCCCTCCCAGATGTTGTCAGACAGCGCATTGTCGAGTTGGCCCACAATGGTGTCCGTCCTTGTGACATATCTCGTCAGTTGCGAGTAAGCCATGGCTGTGTTTCGAAGATACTATCAAGGTAAATATTACATTATATACACTAGATGTGTTTCATATCTAAACATAGGTACACGTATGTCGGTATATAAGTATCAATGTCAATTGAACATATCAAATGAAAATACAATTTTTGTTGTATCTTTGTAATAATGTTATAATCCAGTGTACCTGAATATAAGAGACGCAGATGTACTGGAACAGTTGTTACCTACTCAACGAAAACATTTTCGTTTGCCTTGTGGCTGCTAGGTAGCGTGTGCTGACACCACAGTTTTAAAATGCTGTAATTCCTTTGTTAAACGCCGAACTTGGATCCAATTTGGTGCATAGAAAAACGTATAAGAAATAATTAAATAATAAAATAATTTACATAAAAAACTGATATACCGAATCCTATAATAGTATGATACAGATCGGCAGTTGTGTAATAACATACTTAGTCTAAATAATTCTAAATTCAATAGTAAAAGATATAGGAGTAATTTATGCAAACGTGTTATGAATATTGAATATGTGGTAGGGAGTTTGAATGTCTAATTTGCGAAACTAGTCTAACTGATTAACACTATTAAAAAATGAACAAATGGGTATAGGGAATCGAACCCCTTTAAAGTAGTCGTACTAACATTCTTAACAAGAAAAAGGTGCTTATAACAAAAAAACATACATGTCTCTATACAGCTACATATAATAACGTTCAAATCCTGTTAAAAAAGGGAATTTTTGGTATTTTAGATGAGGATATAACAGGCGATGCCTAAGGAATTTGGAGACTAAGAATAAATTTAGTAGGCGGCTTGTTATGGGCGTGACAATATTGATTCAAAAATTTTTGTATATCAATTTGGTTGTTGCAACCCAAATTAAATTTGAATTATAAAAATTTTAAAAAATGAACGTGTCAATTTAGGTGGTGAGGAAGCAGACATTAAAAGCTTAAGCTAAATTCGTATTGTTCCGGGCTTAGCACAGCCTTCCAAAATAAATATGGTATATATAGTATATATAATCTGTTTATATACAGGCATTCCATAAAAAAAAATTATTTGCCGTGCTTACTTAGTAGTAGTACACCTTTAACTGTAGAAACATTAAATGTATTAGTTAGCAAAGTAAGTATATGAAAATATAACTAAAAATTAGGAAAACACTTTAAATAGTCTTCACTTCGTAATAGAATTTCGCTTATAACATTCACAATTCTTATTATACTACTTTAGGAGTTGTTAAATTCAATTTATAAGGAAATATTATAGCGATTTAAATTTGTCATATAACCACCCCCGTCCAGTAGCTGCAAGGCAAATGCAGAGGCTTTCCATGAATTGCACAACCTATGCAGCTTCCACATTCCACAGGGTATTTTATAATGACTAATACACTCTTACTTCTTTTAAATTGGAACTGGTGCAATGATCATTGGGGATATCATTTCATTCATTTCAGATATTACGAGACTGGTAGCTTTAAGGCTGGTGTGATTGGTGGTTCAAAGCCTAAAGTCGCCACGCCACCAGTGGTCGATGCCATTGCCAACTACAAACGAGAAAATCCTACAATGTTTGCATGGGAGATACGCGATCGGCTTTTAGCAGAAGGAATATGCTCTCAGGACAACGTACCCAGTGTCTCCTCAATAAATAGGTAAGTCTCGTTCAACGTATTGCTTACTTGTATGCTATTTCCGCTTGCGTCTGCGTCACCATCTGCAAAATAGCTATCCACACCACAGCCATACGCACATCCGTATCGCGTTAGAGTTACTACGTTTGTTTGCCGTCATGCAGCTCACATCCGCTTCCGAAGCTTATGAATACGAGTATTGTTAGAGAGCACATGGCCAAAGGTCTTTCGCAGCCACTGCGACATCGCATTGCTAATAAAAATATCTAAGAGGTTTTTAGCGTTCATAATTGCGGCACAATGCTTGACACACGACCACCACAAAAGCCAGCTTCCTTTTTGCCATCCGGTGCGGCGTTTGTGACAATGATTCTTCATCATGGTTCTATTTTCATAGAACCAACAACAGCAATCTTTGTGTAAAAAAACTGTTATGTACGCATTTCCTTTTTGGCGATAATTCACTTTAGTGTGCCGTTAGTCAGATGAACAGCCAAATAGGCGGAGCAGAAGCTCTGGCAATGGCATAAATTGTATCCCATTATATTTTGGGGTAGCGAGTATTAGGAACAACATCGTGCTATCAAAGGTGAAAAAAGTCAATCCACTAAAATTGCATTCCGCACTTGTTCACAGCTGCGGCTGGGGTCACACCCTTCGCACAATTTACACCATCAGCAAGTCCGCAAGTCAAGCATACCACATGCTAGAAAGTGGCAGTTGGTTACCGCATGTGGCACGTGCACCCATTCTGAATCAATTCGCTGCGCATTATGCAAAACATTCGTCTGACATGCAGCAGTCAATAATACTTCTGCCTCGTCACTTTACGATTGTGATTAACTAAACTAATGTAACCAATGCTCTGAGTGGACTGTATGTAGATATCATAGTATCTATGATGCATGTAAGTTTTTATGTAGCAGTAAGTTTGTATGTAGCATACGTCTGATATATGTATATGTAGTATGTATATGAATATATCATATATGTATTACATTACCGAATGTATCATGGCTATTTACTGTCAGCACCTAAGTTGAATAGGAAATCGGGTACGATTACACTTGCTCAAATTTGAGTGTTGGAGACACGTGGTCTGTCCACTAAAAATATCAGCTGCGGCAAATTCATTTATTCGATCTTATTTATTAATACAAACACGAATACGCAAATCGCAAGAAGTGGCTATTGAAAAATTGTGATAATGGCACGTATGACAAATGGCAATAGTAAAGACTACTAGATGTCCCAAGAGACATATCAGATTCTCGTTGATTCAAGACTTGCACACTTAATAAAGGGACTCACATTGTTTAAATATTCAGTTGAGTCAGTGCGGTCCTCGTTCCAGCCACCAACAGAGACGAATCATGGATGATGCTACTCTTTCCTAATTTGAAGTGAATGCTATCCGGATAAATCAAATACAATTCTGTGCAATTCGAACATATGCTTCAATTGTGGGCATTGCAAAAAAAAAAAAATTAAAAAAAGGACAAGGAAGAAAAGCAATGTTCAACCCCAGGATACCCACTCATACATCTTGATATGCGCTCTGACATAATTTAATTTGATTCCGCCTCAGTTAATCTGACCAAGCATCAAGGGCAGCTTTGGCGAGTATATTAATTGTAGTTGCATCGTGCGACATCTCATACAACGAAGTCACTACTCTCGACAGTTTATGTACTAGCTTAGTTGCTTGCTTGCTTACTGGCTAATTTCAGGCGTATGCATCGTTCTTCTTCTAAAAAAAAAAAAAGAGTAAAAATGATAAGATAAGCGCATCTACATAGATAATCATTCTTTAGGGAAAATGCTCGTATATATGCAAGTATAACAGACATATAAAATTTTATGTATGAAACTATATATTTTATTTATAATTTTTAGTCTAGCTGTGTGTATGGGCGTGCAGGTATGTGTTGTGTTTGTTTATATATCAGTGACTGTATTGTGGCATCTTTGTTATAAATATTTTGTGGTGGAGGTATCGTCATACAGATATCCGTGCCGTCGCTTGCTCGCACACACACAACACGTTCGTAGGCCAGGGTTCAAGAGTGGTGCATCTCTATCTGTCGCTCTGACTCAGCTCGCCGGTCGGGGTTCATTCGATACTACCAAGTGATCATATTCGATTTCGCCAATATACACAATAGTTTTAGGTGCACCCTAAATAAACTAATGAACAAACAAAAATATGATGAAGAATTGCAATTCGAACGAAACTATTCGTACCCACGGTGCAGCCCAGCCTTTACTTAACTTTATTGGGTATTAAAACATGTTCAAACTTAATTTCACAAAAACAAAAAGAATTCTATTCTTTTTTAATATAGTAGTCGACAGTGTTATAGTTACACAAACTACCAATTTTGTTACAATTCAGGTAAGATAATCATAGCTGCTGGTAATAGTAGATTCAATAGTATCATGAGATGTATTTCACGAAATTTTCAATTATTTAATCATTTAACATGTTAGACATTAAGATTACTATTATTTAGATATTACAGTACAGATATTACAGCATTTCACTTTCCGTATCGTTGAGCTCAAGGATGCGTTGTAGCGCGAATTTATTTGGAACTCAATTTTAAATGTGATCAGCTGTGATTAAAATTACGTACCGTTGATTATACAATTGGGTTTCATTTTTTGAGCTTGCTCGGCCGTAAATATTGTCTTCCTTACGGCTACAGCATCAGCGGTTCCTTATCGTCTTCTAATTTCGATTTGTGCAGCGACGTCTTGATTTTATAACCTTTGTGGTTATAACCACGTGTGATCAAACTTCGGTACGACTTCACGTCCAACACGTTATATGTCTGCACTTGCGCATATTCGTGCAAAAATCAATCTCCTCTTTTTTTGATATACACCTGCTAACTTAAGCTGTAAGTTTCACTCACACACCTTACGTGCAATTCGAACCGAACCGATGAGTGCATGCTAACTTCCTAAGTGACCTCTCATGCAAATTTAAGGTAGTAAACTTTAAAGCTTACTAACTATTCGCTAACTTTTAGTAAGAGATATTAAATTCGTCTGTTTTATTAGTAGAAGATTTAAAAACTCTACTTTCCGACCTTTTTACTGATCCACACATAGTTTTATATTTATCAAAACATCTAACGTAAAATCCTACATCGCATATAATATAAGACGATTTTCCGTTAACAAGTTGTCGAAAAAGAGAGACGAAGGAAATGCAAAATTATGGTAATGATATATATGCCTTTCAAAATATGCTATCAAAAAACAAATTTTGTTATTCACATGATTTATGAAACTTTGGCCAATAGTTTATACATTTTATTATTAGGAATTCAATAACTTGGGCTTAGTTAAATTTCATGATATGCAGAAGGAATTAAATTGTGGTGCATTTTAACATTCATGAAACTTTTTTTTATACTGTTTAATAGTACATTGTTCCAGTGTGTATTTTCGCTGTAAATTAAGTAAAAATATCAAACATTTTCATTTTGCCATTTGCCTTTTACCATAATTTATAATTTTGCACTATTTTTTTATGCCTCATTTTTAAGAAGCTCTACGAAGAGCTGATAGAATAGAACTGGAAATGGCGCGCAATCTATTACACCATTCACATCGCGCTGTAGTTGAAACATCTGGTGTGATACCATATGGCGTGATTAGGTACTTCATCAAATTTTTTATAATTATTGTCTAAATATGGAGATTAATTCATCTGGGATAAAAAGTATTTTACGGTAATATTACCAATTGTATCGATTAATGTAGAAACTAGTAAGAGTGGTATAATCGAGGGCGCTCAGCTTCATAAGACCGTGCTAAACATCTTTTAATTTTAAAATTCTGGTAATAATTTAATTTTTGTTTTCTTTTTTGTTTTTTTATTTTTACCCTTATTTAATGAAATAGGTATAAAACAATATACAACAAGTCTTGTCATAATATGGTAAAAATTTTTATATTCATCAGTTTTCTAATCATATTCATAAATTAAAGATTCAAACTTTGAATATCTACTCCCCCGCCTCCGAAATTGACATGAAATCGAGTTACAAAATGCAATGAATGGGCTCTTTAAATAACGGCCGAAATATCCTCATTAAAAGTTTTAATCAAAGTCTACTCACTTTCATCGAATTGGTACCAATTGGTACCATCTCTTTTAAAATTTACATTTTTCAACGGGAATTGAACATGAGATAAATGAGACTTAATAATATACCTTTCATTGCAGAAACACCAAATTTCATGATTTGACTTAGTGCATGATTATACAATATATTAAATTCAGCGCATAAATCTTGTAGTTTCTACCTCATCATCAAATGACTTTTCATATTGAATTTTATATATCCGGTGAATCTCAGCTTAATCGGTGCATCTAAACACGAGTTACAGAAATTTCAATATGTCACAATATAAGCCCTACCGCACAGCCACATAGCACATAAATGTTTTCCACCAATTGAAATACATTACATAAGAAATGCATGGCTATTAAATATTATGAGGGTCTTATATAGTCGAGCATCTTTTTCGGTCTTGGCGAACTAAGGATGCTTGAGTCTTAATTTCAATCCGTAAACCCATGTTTCGTTACCATGGCTTCGTAAACCATGTTTCCTCTAATTATATATTCATTCTTTTTTTTTTACAAAAATTACATAATTTATAGATGCTACAAAGCATTGAATACAAATATGAGATTTATACATTTCACATAAAGAAATAATTTTTCTTTTCAATTGCATCCGAATTTGATGATCCAATATTAATATAATAATTTAGCATTATTTTCTTGGTTTCACAAAATTCTGTTCAAAAAACAGGTGTGCCAATGCATATATATCTTTCAAACTTATTGTTGTAAATTTTTCTAAAACAATATAACATAAAATTGCCTAAATTGTAGCGACCCACCGCTTGCCTATTTTGCTATAACTGTAGCCATTGGGAACATTTACTCATTATCAACAAATTTTGATATATACATATACATACATATATATATATATATATATATATATTTTTTTTTTTTTTTTTTTAGAATCGTACGGAATAAGGCAGCGGAGAAGGCGAAGCATGTGCACCATCACCAGCAACATCAGATACAACAGAGCATCAGTAATGTCCAGAACGCCACCGAGAATGTCGATAGCAATACAAGTAATGAGCTTCTTGTTCAAAATAACGGCGGAAAAACTTCAGGAAGCAACAATTCTGGTGGTGGTACTATTGACGCACCATCAGCGTCGGTAATTGCGCATGTACCGTCAGTACCAAACATCGATTGCTCGGAGGCCAATTCCACGGTAGGAGTTATAGTGGCCGTAGCGACGGAATCTAGTACTACGCAAATGCATGAACTAATACCACCAGTAATTCTAAATGGTCGGCATAATAACGTCTGTGGCAACGCCAATGAAGCAGGCAACGGAGATGGCAGCATCATAAATAGCAGCCATCCAGGTAGTGAGCAACGTTCGACTGGCTATAGCATAAATGGCATTTTGGGTATTCAGCATAGTCAAAATCTGCATAATAATAATAATAATAATAATAACAACAATAGTTGTCACAACACAGATTCGAATTGTAAAAGGGAGCGGGCCAGAGACCACGGTACGTATATCATATGCTTTCTCTTTATTGCACTTTTCCATTTCCAACTGTGCTAAGTTGGCTTGCATCTCAAACACGCATATTGTTTTGCCCAACAGAATTCATGATTCCCCCGTAAGAGCTGAAAGCGTGAATGGTGTCATACAATTTCATTCCGAGCATACTCTTAAAATTTAAAATCGCCCCGGAAGCTATTTGCATATCGCGGCATCACGCCACTTATCAGTTCAAAGCCGTTATAGCGAAAATGGCGTTGAACCATCTCGAAATGCTTTGTGGCCATATTAAGTTCATCATCCAACCGCAGCCATAGTCATACAAAAAGTCATCGCCGACATCACCAAAGATGCAGGGGCCGCATAATAAAGCCTGCACGCTTGCCGTCTACCCATCTTACTGACAATTACAATTCTTTCAACATTGCAACATGTGTTTCTATAAGTGTGAGCAAGAACAAAAATCTACTGTACCAGCATAGCAAACGATAAAATCTTAATTAGCTGATGTTGTGTTCTGGCAGCTGCTCCTGCAGAGGAAGGGCAGGATTGAGATTTCACTATCCGTTTCCATTCCATCGTTATATCTGGCACACAAGAGAATCACAACTTATAGAGGCAAAAAAGGGAGAACATAAATAGCATTAAGTAATATCTAAATCACTTTCAACTGTTGACTCGACTGGATTTGTCAAAGGAAAGCACTTGTCGTTTTTAATAATCGTCCACTAATGGCATGGCAATGTGAGCAATCGTACCCCTCGTATCGCGAATGAATTGACAGTAGAATGGGGAGTGATTGCAATTGAAAGTGCTAGTGAACAATTTCAAATTCGACAGATACTGATTATCTTTTACCGTCAATTGACGAACCGTTCGAGTTTCATTTTTAGCAGAAACTTGGTCGGGGTGTATTTGCAGACAGATATCAAATCAGTAAAATGTTTGTGTGTGTGAGTGTGAGTATGAGTGTATATATGTGCTTAGGCATATAGTTGACAGAAGCAAGGTGGCTATAAAAAGGCAATAAGCCCACACACCCAGGCCGAAATCAATATTTCGAATTGGGATAGATTCACCCCTCCTTCTTCCTATTCAATCATCATTGGGACACAATTGCCGTTGCTGTTAAGTAAATGTACTTACTTCTAGTGTTTGTGATAATTTTGTTCGAATCATTGTAAATCATTGAAAATTCTAACAGGTTGCTTTATGGTGGATGAAAAATGGGCGTGTATATTCTGTCCTACCCCTAATTTGTAATATGTATATAATCCCTCTTATAACATGTGTAGTAGTTGATCTGTTATGTGGTATATGCCAATCCATTGTCTGCCCGTCGGTTTGTATGAATATGCAGATATCCGTGAGCTTAAGACACCAGATCTGTATTATTTTTTTTAGAAGATTTAGAAGTCCGGTATATACATAAATACATACATGCTAGCAAAGCCATAAGTAGGTAACGATAAATATAATAAGACGCTAAGGTAGCGTAACTAACAGAACGATGGTAAACGTCGAGTCAGTCGTTGAGTGGCGTGAGCAAACGTACGTGCGAAATAGAGAACACATTTTAGTTTTTTTTTTTTTTTTGCTTCTACAACCAAAGTTTATATACCTTTGCAGGAGTATTATAAGATTGGTCAGATATTTGTATCGCATTCATCATCATCTGCAACTTTATAAGGTATATATATTCTTGATCAGAATCAATAGCCCACCCGATTTAGCATTTTCGTCTGTTTCAATACAATCCTGTTTTCAAGCTATGAATTAAATTTTGTTTGAGTTTTTTTTTATATAGACAGAACATTTAACAATCCGAGCCAGATCGGATCACTGAAACACATATACCATATAAATTGTTTATTATGGTCCATGTGCCATGTATAATATATAATACAATATTATTTTGACAATTTCACCATTATTCTTTTAAACGCCAACGTAAGCTTGACAATTGTTTCATATAACAGCATCAGAATGCGAATGAAAACCCTGTAATTTTCCAAAGTGGGAGGTACCATTTCCCAGTGGGCATGGCAAAATATTTTTGATATGTTGGAAGCGCTTGAAAGTGGGAGTAGCAACATCGGATGAGATATTTTCTTAAGTCATATTGTGCATCTTCAATTAAAATTGCATTGCTCTATCTTCAATAGCGTTTGAGATATTAGCTTTTCAAAAAGCCATCGTGTTAATTGGGAAGGCGAGGGAAAAGGGATCCAAGGTTTGAAATAAACTGGATTTATTACTAAATTCGATCATATACCAAATTTGGTATCTCTAGCTCGTATAATCTTCAAGGTTTTCGTATTCGTATGGACAGATGAACGGATGGTCATGATTCCACATTTATCGTAAAAATAAACTTACAAATGAAAATTAAAATTTGTATTCCTGTAATTCGATTTTTTTTATTGAACCTAATCTGAGATTTATGTTCCAGTTCAGGTTCAGGTAAAACAATTTTTTTGTATCCAGTTATCGATCAGAATTTCCGAAAAAAACAAAGACAACTCCCAAGTGTAAACTGATAGCAACCTTTGTTGCATTTTAAAATTGTTACAAATAAAGTAGAGGCATACCCGAAGGCTTGAACTCTAAATTGGTTTGATTTACTTGCCCAGCAGCGTGCAGTTATACAGTGCATTATATTGTTAAACATGTCCGATTACAGCATTTTTTTCATACGTATTTAAGTACCTTGCGGTTCACTGATCAGGGTAGTATGACGCAAAGATTGTATGCCTTTTAAATATTCCACCCTATTTTTTATATAAATATTTGAATCGTGACTGAACATTGCCCCAATCTATAAACGCACTTAAATGACACGTGCGCTTGACGTCAAAAACTCTTCGAAATCTAATGTAATAATAATTGAATTGATAATAAAAGTAATTTGAGTGCGCGAGTCGAAAGGGTTATGTACTTTATACTTATAGACACATAGCAGTACTCTTAAATATCACTTAATAAGCTAATTTATTTATTTATTTACTTTTCAGACGAAAATCGAGATGTCAATATGCATTCATCAGAATTACCGAATGACATTAAACGGCAGCGCTTGTCATATGGCAGCGATCAGTTCTATCAAAATGTATGTAATATGTTATTAATTTTATATAGAATAAATCTACAATCAAAGAGTATAAAAACATATTGAATGCGCACACCATACCAGAAATAGTGGAAACATTTCTGTCTCTCAAATCGTTCGCTCTGACACAATGAGAGAATTAGTGAGAGAGATTATCGATTGTACCTGCGATTGACTCGAGCGACCGCATAATGAAACATAAACAACATTTTTTTGCATGGCGTACGCGTTCCATATGGTTGTATATTATAAGCTATAACTTAACATGTTACATAGCCATGGCAGCAGAGACCTAAATAAATAGTTTAATTCATTAAAAGTGTGGCATAACGAGTATTTTTTGAAACATTGTAAATAAAGCGTTTAATTATATTTCTTTTGCATTGATTAAACACAACCAAGAAATTCTATAGTTTAGTTTAAAGTATTCTTTTGAAATTATTCTGTATAATGTTATTGTCCGAATATCTTCAGATAGTAAATAAAAAAAAAACTAAAATAAAAAAAGATTATATTACAGTTGTGCGCGCCCGACTTAAGCTTTCTCGCTTGTTAATATTAGTTCTTGTATAAGTTGCTAAATGTGCTCTAGTGATTTCATACTCTTTGGCCATAGGTTGTCTTAAAAGTTTGATCGATGGTTTAAAATATTCTTATTTTATTTAAATTGGAACAAATAGAATTTCCTGCTAGTCTAATTTATATATAAAGTCGTATCTTACTAATCGTACTCAAATGAATCGGATCCTTTCCGTTCTTTCTAAACGTATATTTGTATCTTCTGTAGTCCCTCAAGGTAGTCATCTTGGTCCTGTACTATTTAATTGTTTTATTATTGATCTACCTGTCAAAATACAACATTCTTGGCCCCTCTCTATTTTATTGTATTTGTGTATTTTTAATGATCCCATTTGCCTCTTAATATTTCTAAGTGTATATATATTATCTTTTTTAGGCACAACCCCTATCTATAACCAAACTCTGTAAACAACCTGACTCATACTCGTTTATTTGATATTGGTGACCTCGGTATAATGTTTATCTCCATATCCCATTTCTCTTTCAATAAACATACCTCCTTTATTGTCCCTCGATGCTCTTGGTCTGAAGAATTTAATGATCATTATACCACCAAAATTATTCGTATTTCCCTAGTCATTCTTGAGTATGCCTACCTCTTATGAGACTCTTATCAAAGCATACTCATAAATAAACTAGAATCTGTCCAAAAACAATTTATCATATTTACACTATGTGGACTCCAATGGGCCGCTAATACCCACTTACCTCCTTATTGTCATAGGCTGCCTAGTCTTTGTGATCGTAGAATCGGTCAGTCGGTTCTATTTTTACAGAATCAGTCAGTCGGTTCTATTTTTACAGAACCTAATTTATAGAAATATTGACACTATTCTTTAACTAGGATTATACCAAATATCGACCACCTTGCGGCCAACAAGATATTCCTTCCTGATAATTCTTGACGCATGCTTACAGCTCATATCGATTCCTACTCCAATTGTGGAGAAAACTCTTGATAACATTAATACTTTAATTAATGTAGAGCGGAGTTCCGCTGTCGTTACGCCTCCATAGTTACACAAATTAATGTGGCTTCAGACCACTGATTCCCCGAAAGAAACATTTTCGTTTTTTGGCTTAACCCTGATATTAAATGAGATAGTGTCAATGCCTATAAAATAAAAACCAATATGCGTATTAAAGTCGAGATGCTCGACTATATAAGCCCTTGCACAATATTAATAACCACACATTTCTTATGTAATGTATTTCAATTCCTGGAAAGCATTTATGTATGCTATGTGGCTGTGCGGTAGGGCTTCTACTGTGACATATTGAAATTTCTGTAACTCGTGTTTAGATGCACCGATTAAGCTGAGATTCACAGAATATATAAATTCAATAAATAAAATTCAATATGGAAAATCTACTTTCTAAGCCTTTTGACATTGAAACTACAAGATTTATGCGCTGAATTTAATTGCGCTGAATTAAAAAGTTTTATCATCATTATTTTTATAATTATGCACTAAGTCAAATCATGAAATTTGATACAATGAAAGGTTAGTTATTCAAGAATGTGTTTTGGGGCTTGGGGTGTGGTGAAGAAAAATTTTGTACGCCAGTTTTGCGTGTTCAATATAGTAACTTAACTATTACATCTCATTATTCTCATGTTCAATTCCCATTGAAAAATGTGAATTTTAAAAGAGATGGTACTAATTCTATTACTGAAGAGCCCATCTATTATATTTGGTGATTCTAAAAAAATCTTTGGGGGCGGTGGATTGTGGGCGTGTCAATTTTCGATGTATGATTATTGGAAATATTAATATCTATATGTATATACATTCTATTGTTGGTTACTGTAACCCAAATAGATGTTGAGTTATGAGCGTTTGAAATGGGCGGATCCATTGCGGAGGCGGGGGAGTAAATATTCAAAGTTTGAGATAATTTCTCATTGTCTCGGGATTAGTATAGGCTACAACCATTTTGATGTTCTTGCTTTTATAGTCTCTGACATCGACGCGTTCATACGGACGGATGGACGGACAGACGGTCATCGATACATCAATGCGTAAAATCAACTCACTCCTAGCATCTTTATTATTTAAAAATGTGAATATTGCTACAAATTAGGCAATCAATGCTTGATTAGCCCTCTCTGCAAAAAAAGAAATAAGGCGCATGCTCAAAACTCTACTCGCATAGTTTAATGTAAAACAATATTTGATAGGATTAATCCTATTCTTCTGTTCTTATACTCTCTCTCTCTCTCTCTCTGTCTTCTACTTGATTGAAAAAATAACTTTTGAAAAAACTATGGCCAAAAGAATTTGTAAAACTATGGTTGAAAAAATTTGAAGAGGCTACCTCTATATGAAAATAGACTACTAATAATGAATTATTCAGAACTGATAAGAACCACTTTTTCGAAACTCACTATTTTAAAGGAGATTGAACGGTATTATGATAGAGTAATAGAAACAAATATATTGGGATTCTAATCGCGGAGAAGGTAGACTAGATATGCAGGGTTCGCAATAAATTTGGTTTGCGTATTAAATAAATGTGAAAATTTGACCTCTACCTTCTAGACAGAAAGACATAGTAGTTAGATCGACAGCATACTCATGCTGATTAAAACAATATAAATTTGGCATGGTCTGCATCCTTCTTTATGTTTCATATACTTGATCGAAATTATAATATCCCTAAAAAGTTATAAAAATATAGTAAAATCTGTTTTTTGAAATCATATGAGTAGTATAATTTTATAAAAAAAGAATACTTTATGTATTCAGTACATATATATGTATATAAACATTTCGTTCATTTCTTTTTTTTTTCAGATTTGGTCAGGGAAATGGTGTATCAAAGACGAGCACAAGCTGCTTTCGGAACTCGGCAACTTATCGACAAATAACGGTAACGGAGCAACATCGTATTATGAGTCTTCCAGTGGATTCGCTACAACGGCGACAAGCGTGGGATCTGGCAACGATTCATCTATGCTCTATGATAGCATCGCCTCAATATCTCAGAGTCAAGGAACATTGTTCACACCGCCAATCGGTTCCTCTATTGGTAAGTCATAAATATCATGATACAAAGTTACACGCTGCCTCAACACTGACTGTATTTATATATCTGACTGTGAGGTGTCTATAATGAAGCTTGAAGGTTTCGTTTTTTGAGTCTCTTTATCTCGAAACTGAAATTGATAGTTTAATTTCTGTTTATTTGCTTTCACCTTTTTTTTAACTTCACTATTTTGATTTGATTTTTTACTATTTCCATCAAAACGCATATATTCACGACATTGTTTGTAATATGTGCTTCAGGCAACGGTTCGCTAACGCCTCTAGTGCCTATAAATATTCAAGATCTGAAATTCAACACAAATGCTCCGGAGCAAACTATCCCACCTTTTTATGCAGGTAAGATAAGTACTTGGATGAATACCTTAATTTTTATTTAATTTATACATATACAATTATAAATATACATATACATATACATATACATATACATATACATATACATATACATATACATATACATATACATATACATA